>LDKF01000076.1:74937-115420 GCA_001026735.1 Rotylenchulus reniformis | reverse complement strand
TCATTTTGTTTTTTTTTTTTTGTTTGTTTGTCACCATCAAACACCGGCGACCCACTTTACTTTTGGCTCCCCAATTTTTTTCTTCCCCGAATACTTTGCAAAACACCCAATAATCCCAAACAATGGGTGGGCAATGGGCACTTCCCAGCACCGAACAGCGGAAAGGGGACGGGGGAAGTCGCCTGCTGACACGGGAGAATTAACATGAACACTCCAAAATTGTATTTAAATTTGGCTTTAGTTGGTTTTGGCGTTCTGTTATTTTTTTTATTGTTTAGCTTCTCTGCCAGTGAGTTTCTGTGATCTCTCTGACCATGTTGGGGTTGGGGCCATTTGGGCGCCGATTGTTATAACTCGGCTCAAACTTAATCTAGAGAAACGTGTTTAGTGTCAAAAGATAGCCCTGAATGTCTGCTACAAAATAAGCCTAACCTCATTCGAATTGGCCCATTGCCAAAAAAGTTATGGCCAAAATAAGCACTCGTATCGGCATGCTTTGTGAGTTGGTCGATACGAGCACTTGTTTTGGCCATAACTTTTTTTGCAATGGGCCAATTCGAATGAGGTTAGGCTTATTTTGTAAGACATTCAGGGCTATCTTTTGACACTAAACACTTTTCTCTAGATTAAGTTTGAGCCGAGTTATAACAATCGGCGCCCAAATGGCCCCGCGCCCAAATGGCCCGTTTCGTGTGTTTTTTGCATTTTTAAAAATTTTGATTTTGCTTGCTTTGCGCTTTAAAGTTTGCTTTGCGCTTTTTATTAAAGCTTTTAAACGCTTTGCGCTTTTAAGCGCTTTAAAGCGCAAAGCAAGCAAAATCAAAATTTTTCGCAAAATCAAAAAGCGCGCTTTGCTTTGCTTCTTCTTCCATCTTTTTGATGGAAAAATCAATTGGAAAACTTTCAAGGGCTAGGCTAGAATTTTTTAATTAAATTTTTAAACTATGAAAAAGCACCTTTGATTTGAACTATTATATTAGCTTTTCTTTGTGAATCATTCCCATTCCCATATTTGCCACCCATTTGCCACTTCCATTCATTCATCTTTTTGCTCTCTCCTAGTCTAGATGTTTATCTGATGTTCGTCTAGCCTTGAGTTTCACGTTTTTCTGTGTGGGATTCGGGATTCCCCAGACCTAGACTAACCCAGTTTTCCACATAACAAACATCGTGGAGGAAAGGAGAAGAGAAATGTTTGTTTTCGGAAGGAATACTAGTCAAAAATTCGTCTAAAATTTATTTAGAAATAGAAAACAAACCTCATAATCCTAAACTTTTTATTAATACAGAGAATTTCATCAATTGCACAATATTCTGTTCATTAAAAATGACGCTGTTTATTCGTCAAAATGCGAGAGGGTTGATTGCCAGGAGCACCAGTTCGCTCACGTAAAAAATCCTAAAGTGTCATTGATCACTATCGAGTTTTTCAGAGGACTCACTTCCGATGAGTTCATGAAAAATCCCGTCAATGAGCCGGTACTCGAATATAAACCCGGCAGCAAAGAGCGAGCCTTGCTGGAACAAGAACTGCAAAAGGTGTACACAAAGCCAATCGAAGTGCCCATTTGCATTGGGACGGAGAAGATAGTGCGCAAGGACCAAATGCTGAAACAGCCCATGGTTGGTCATCATAAAAAATAAACAAAATGCATGATTTTTTTAAACAATTCGGACCCGGATTATGGGGACACCCCCGGACCGGAGTCCGGAAAGCGTGGTCCCCCCCCCCCAAAAAAAAAGACCGGATCTGGGAAAGGTCCGGGCCTAGCTCTCTACTAGAAATAGTAGACTGGAACAAAAAATTTGGGTCCGTACTCTACTAGAAATAGTAGACTAGAAATAGAAAAAATTTGGGTCCGAAAAAATAGAAAAAAAATTTGGGTCAATTCAACCAATTTTGTTCGAATTTTTTGGATGGGAGGGAAATATTTGAAATCTGGTCTAAAAAAATAAAATTGAACTGCCGATCCTAGCAGATGATAGAAAAATCCTGAATGCTTTAGCCCTGTGAACACAGTCGTCCGGTTGCATTGTACAACAGCGCAACCGCACAGGACATTCGGAATGCCATTGAAGCGGGTATGGCGGCACGGCAAACTTGGGAGCTAATGCCATTGAAGTTTCTTCGGGGTTTTGAACCCCCCTAAAAAAGGGTCCTGAACTCAGGAAGCGGGCCGACATTTTCCTGCATGCGGCCGATCTTGTCTCGGGAAAGTATCGCATGTTGCTGAACGCCACAACTATGCTCGGCCAGGCCAAGAATATGTTGCAGGCAGAGATCGGTCACTTCAACTTAATCGATGATTTTGCAATATTTTTGTTGAAATTTTGCAGATTCTGCTTGCGAACTTGCCGACTTCCTGCGGTTCAATGCCTATTTTGCACTTCAACATGACAAATATGAGCCAATTAGTGGCCAGGACTACAAGGATACCATGATCTTGCGAGGACTTGAGGTTTCCAGCTTTGGGATTGATTTCACGAAATTATGAAAAACTCGATTTTATAAAATTTTTTATCAGAGTAAGATTTGATTGGAAAAGATTTTCCATAGAAAAAATCGAATTTTATGAGAGCCATTCGAAACTAACAACTAATTATAGTATAAAAGTTTTGATGATATTTTTTGTTTTTAGGGTTTTGTTGCCGCAATTGCCCCGTTCAACTTCACCGCCATTGGCGGCAATCTGGCTTCTGCGCCCGCAATGATGGTCCGATAAATATTATTATTTTTTAAGAATTAAGAGATTTTGGTTCCAAATTTCGTAGATTTTTAAATCCTTTTCGAAACTCGGATTATTTTAACAGATCTAGCGGTGAACCGTTCAATTCCTACCTTTTTTCAGGGCAACCCGGTGCTTTGGAAACCGTCGGACACCGCCATCGCCAGCAACTACATAGCCTACAAGGTGTTCGAGGAAGCCGGTCTGCCGTCGGGAGTGATCTCCTTTCTGCCGGCCGATGGGCCCACCTTCGGCGACACAATCACCGCCAGCAAACATTTGGCCGGCATCAACTTCACCGGCTCTGTGCCCACCTTCCAGCACTTGTGGAAGCAAGTCAGCGCCAACCTCAACCACTATGACACGTTCCCCCGCCTTGTCGGAGGTTCGGGTTTTATCCATCGGAAAAATAAAAAACCCATTTTTAATTTTTCAGAATGCGGCGGCAAGAACTTCCATTTTGTGCATCCATCGGCGGATGTTGCCACGGTGGTGGCCTGTACCCATCGGTCTGCCTTCGAGTACCAGGGCCAAAAATGTAGTGCTTGGTTGGTTTCAAACCCCATAAATCCCTATTTTTCGCAAATATTTTTTTCAGTTCTCGCCTCTTCGTCCCGCAAAGTTTGTGGCCTGACGTTGAAAAGGGCCTTGTTGAGCTGGCATCCAAAACCAAAATGGGCAATGTGCCTTTGCATATTTCGTGTGATCTTTGACCAATTTTGCACTTTTTGAAGGTCCGCGACGGGTCCATCTTCATGTCCGCGGTGATCGATGCCAAGGCCTTCAAGCGCATCTGCACCTACATCAACTACGCGAAGAACCAGGGCACCAAGCAGGACGGGACGAGGGTGGTCTATGGCGGGAAGTGCGACGACTCCAAGGGATGGTTCATCCAGCCCACTTGTGTGGAGGTGAACAACATCAACTCGCGGTTGCTGACCCAGGTGGGGAAATTTTTGGAATTTATTTTGGATTTTTTTTGGAAATTTTAGGAAATCTTCGGCCCCCTTCTCTCGGTCTACGTGTACAATGACGCGGAAGTGGAACAGATGGTCCGGTCCATAAAGGACCACACCCCCTACGGGTTGACCGGTGCGGTGTTCTCGCAAGACAAGTAACTTTAAAAAGAGTCATAATTTGGTTTGGAATAATAATTTATATTTCCTAGGGAATTCCTCTACCGTGCCAAAGATATTCTTCGTGATGCCGTCGGTTAGCAAATATCATTTTTTGGGAAATCATTGATTTTTTACAATTTTCTTTTAGGTAATTTGTATCTGAACGACAAAAGCACGGGCTCCGTGGTCGGCCAACAGCCATTTGGCGGGGCGCGTCAATCCGGTGAGTTTCATCTCTGCAATCCTAGGGGTCCGGTCCCTCTGATTTTCAAGTTCAAGTTTATAAAAAAATTAACTACTAGGTCGTCTGATAAAAATTTTTGGTAGAGGGCAGTGGCGTAGCCAGGGGGGGAATTCCCTCCCCCCGAAAATTATATTTAGATATTTTTCCGAAATTTAGAGACTTTTTTAACGTCGTTATCGGAAGGAATATTAAAAGTTTTTGACCGATTGTATTGTAATTTTTTGATTTTTAATAAGATGTGTAAACTGGGTGTGAATTTTACCCTTACTTACAATCTGTCACTTTCTAAATTGTAACTTTTCTTGAAAATAGTTTTTCTTAACAAATTTGTTATTACCTAAAATGTAGAAAACAGTCTAGAGAAGAAAATAGGACGTCAAGTTTTTGTCATTTATCCTTTTTAAAAATTGAGAAAAACAAAAACATCGATTTTTTATCAGACGACCTGGTAAATATAACAAAAAATATTATAAATCACCGATTTCCAAGGCACCAATGACAAGGCGGGTGGACCTCACTATGTGCTTCGATGGGCCTCGCCACAGGTGGTGAAGGAGAGCTTTGTGCCGTTGCACGAGTGGCGCTATCCGCACATGGGCAACAACAGCAACTGATCGGCCATCGGAGGGGCAGAGACGAAATCCCCCGATCGGATTCGGATGAATGTGGGAGGTCCCGATTCACTTAATTAGGCATAAATAAACACGACGATGGAGTCCCCGATTTGGCTGTCCTTCATATATAAATTACTATTACGTCATAATTATGTTAGAGAGAAAATTTTTTCGAATTTTTGGGCTATGAATAAATTCGTTAGAAAAATCCATTTAAAAATAAAATAAATGGCATAATTATGACAACAATCCACCATTTTTTGAAGTGATAAAATAATAATAATAATGTAATTGTCTTTGTCTGACTCTCCCTGACTATTTTTCCTTTTCGGTCGTTGTCCCGACTCAATTTCTTCTTTCCTGTCTCTTTGTAAGACGTCATAATTTTTGCTTTGGCTTTCGACCCGTCCTTCAATCCACACTGCTCTGCTGTGTTCCCAATGGGAACTGCTTAATCCCTTCCCAACAACTTGAATCCAAAGCATTATTCTCTTCTTTCCTTTTTTAGTAAATAATTGTAATTTTTGATGCATAACATTGCAAAATTATTTTTGACTGGCCCCGTGTAATTTCACCGATTGAAGTGCACAAATTTTTGTAGAAATAAATTTTCTTTTTATTGATAAATTATGCAGATCAATTATTCCATTTTACATTAAAAACATTTCATCATTCGCCATTTTAATATCGAAATCAGATTAATCACCCATTTAAACCCAAATTTTTACAGGATTTATTGCAATTGACGAGTGTGTAAATTTCAATTCAAGGCAACTTGTTTCGGAATATGCAAGATGATTGGTGCAGTCTTTCCTATGAGGGTAATTTCCAAGCATTTTATTTTATATTTAACAGCCGAATTCCAAAATTCATAGTTAGTTTTGTAAAATTGCAAAATTTCAGAGGCCAACGCTTTGTTGAAGAAATGGCGGGAAGAGCACGTGCGCCGGTCTGAGGAGGTGGTGGAGATCTGGGAGTTTGTACTCAGTCGCTATGCCAGCGCCCTGAAGGATGAACTGTGGGCGGTGCTTGAACAGGTTGGACAATTTGAGGAATTCCATGGGTTTGGTGGCCGGTTCCGATTTTAAAACCCCAGGGATGAGAGGGAATGGATTTTTAAAAAATCCTATAAATTTGCATTTTAAAACCCATTGAACTTTTCCCTGTCAAAAATGACTAAAATATGCTGACAATTCCGAAAGGTGACAATCGCGGCGTTGGATCAGGCCAGGCATGACTTGGCCATCGACTGCCTGCAGCAGCTGCACCGTCGTTTCCCGAAGAGTACTCGGGTGACAAAGTTGCAGGTGGGCAAATGGATTGTTTTTGGCCTTTGTCCAAGGACGAATTGGACTTGTGATTGTGATCCATTCATTATCAAATCAATTTTGGACTGAATTTTGCAGGCAATGCGTTTGGAAGCCCTGGGCAATTATGAAGACGCGGATGCATTGTACGAGAAACTGATCCAGGGCGACGAAACCAATCCGGTTAGGCAGGATGCAAGGCTATAGCTAAAAAAGCATGAAAATTTCTTATGGATTTTTAAAAACGGTTCAAATTCTTTTGATAAAATCGCCGATTTTGAATTTGGGAAAATTCAAGTGAATTTTTGCCTTTTTAGCGTAATTATTTTATCGGATTTTGCCAATTTGCAGATTTTCCGCAAACGTCGCATCGCCATTATCATTGCCAAAGGCGAGCGGCAAAAGGCCATCCACGAGCTGAACGAGTACCTGGAAACGTTCGCCAACGACTCCGAAGCGTGGATGCAGCTGAGCGAGCTGTTCCTGCAAGAGGCGGACTTTGCTCGGGCCGCCTTCTGTTTTGAGGAGTTGCTCCTCTCAAACGTAAATTTGCGGATAATTAAAAAAAATAAACGATAATTTAGATTTAATTTTTTTAACTATTTTCAGCCTCAAAATGCCACTTTCCTGGTCAAAATGGCCGAGATCCGGTACACCATGGGCGGTCCGGACAATTGGGAGTGTGCCCGGAAGTACTATGAACGGGCGTTGGCTCTGGTGCCCAATGCACATGCGCTGTACGGCTTGATATTGGTGGGTTCATCGACGGGGGGAAAGGGACTGGTACCAAAGTACAAATTTAGTGTTTTCTTTATCTTGTTTAAAATATTTTATGCATTTCACACAGCGGCCCAATTCCCTCACATCTGTCACCTCCACTCATTCTATCGCAGTCTTAGCCTAATGGTTAATGACGTTCGTTTCCCAGTGTGAAAGGACTTGGTTCGGATTCCATCAGCGGAAAAATAATTTTTTATTCAAAGATAAGTTTTCAAAGATAAGACACGAAAATTTTTCAATCTAATTCTTAGATTTTTTTAAATTCCGCGCTTTACTCGGGGGTTTTCGAGGGTGCTGAAAACAATGGCAGATTCAGTTTTTTGAAATACGAACATTTTAAGATCGAAAATAGAAAAGTCGGGGGAAAATCGATAGTTTATTGGGTTGATTTTTCCTAATTGAACGGATTTATCTGTAATTCAAACGTGAATACTTAAAATAGTTTATTTTATATTCGAATTTGTTCGAAAATCAAATATTAACCCATAAATTTCAAGGATATTCTAAATACAAGAAACTGATGCAAAAAAATGATTAGAAAAATGTGATTATTTACAATGATCTGATAATTTTTTTCTGAAAATTATCAATATGGAATTATAGATTATATGATTAGGTATCTTTTTTAATATTACATTCAGAAGTTGACAAATGTTTATTCTGAAATAAAATTATGAAATGAGATAAAATTGCATGTCGATATTTATTGGTCATTGGATTTGAATTTTTGATTTGGCGCGAAAACGTAGGTGACGCCTGGGCCGCTGTGTTTCATAGTGTCGTGAGTCTCCCTGGGAAACATTCTTAGGACACATCAAACCCATTCCCATCCGATTGACCAAATCCAAATGGTTCCGAAATATTTATTAATCCGCAATTATTCTTGTGATGAATGGAAGGGAAGGGAAAAGGAGAGATGGACAAGGTTCGTTCATCTCGACAGCGAATACCCCGGGATGTGCCCGGAGGCCAAACCGGAATGCCTGTCTTTCCCCTCCCTTAAATACACAAACGAGCATAAGCCAATTAGGGGAACAAGATAAACATGTTGATGGGCATTTGCACAATTTCTCCGGCCAAAGGCCAATCTGTCAGTATTAATTGGGAAAAATGTAGGACAACCACTGCCCAATGAAGAATGATAGTTTATAGAGTAAGGACAACCCCCAAAGTGAAGTCCGAACCCGAAGAGTGTTTATTGAATACAATAGACAATGGCGAGATGGGGAGATAACCAACTGCAAAGAATGAAGGAAAATCAATAGCTTACATACATGCAGGCGTGAAGGAAAGGGAAGGAAGAAAAAGAGAAAACTACAATTGTGGGCTACCATTCCAAATACCACCAAGTCAAAAATACCACCACAAACGAAAACTTTTTTGTAAGACTTGTTAGACCAAAAGTATAAAAGACAAAGTTGTGTAGAATTTTATGCTTTATCTTTTAGTATTTTTAGTTTTTCATATTTCCGCAAAAAATTTTGAAATTTTTCGAAAAACACCGATTTTTCGCCTTTTTTCGAAAATTTCGGAAAATTTCAAAATTTTTTGCGGAAATATGAAACACTAAAAATGCTAAAAGATAAAACATAAAATTCTGCACAACTTTGTCTTTTATACTTTTGGTCTAACAAGTCTTACAAAAAAGTTTTCGTTTGTGGTGGTATTTTGACTTGGTGGTATTTGGAATGGACGCGCAATTGTGATAGACAAATGCAGAAGGGAACATAATGCCAAACAAATACGAATGCACAATATATTTGAATCACATATCACTGGCCACTATTACATGTCCGTGCCATCCACTTCCTTCCTCGATCTCACATCCGACAATAGGATTATATTTATCGGAATACGACGAACAAATTCGATCTTTTAAATCAAAAAAATCCGGGAAATTCGAGCAGTACTTTTTCTGATTCCGTTCCAGTGCTACAACCAACTGTTGCAACAGAAGGCGGTGACCTCCCAGCGGAGGAGGGAGCTGGTCAGAGCGGCGCAAAGTGCCTGTGACCGGTTGAGCACGCTGTACGAGGAGCAGGCGAGCGGCGGGGAGGAGACACCGCGGGACGGGTTCACGCGCCAACTGCTGACCGTGGTCCGAACACTGCGCGACCAGTTCAAGGAATGATTGATTGGTTGATTGTTCAGTGATCAGAACCAGACAGGGTACCCCGATGATCGAAGATTCCATGAGTGATCAATCGTTTGAGAAGAGCTTGTTTTGCAGGCAATCATGTTAAACTGGCAAAAATTGGGTGGATGAAATTCAGGAAAAACTGGATTTATGGATCCTAGCCACTGGATCTTCACACTTAAACAGATATGTACTTTCCATTTCAAATTTTATTTTTTATACGATTTTTTGACATGATTTTTGTAAGCTTTTTGTATGTGAACAGGGCACTTATGCATGAAATGATATCAGAAAGAGAAAAAGTCTGAATTTTTTGACACAATTTCCCAAAAAAAATTCAATTTTGTTCGTAATTTTTCTCGCTAAATATTCCCCTAATCTTTGCTCCTCCAAATGTTATTCCGCTCTTTGTCGGCTCCTCTTGTATTGTTCTCACCTTTTGCCCACTTATCACTCATCTCCTCCCCATCTTTCCCTTTGGGTTCCTTCTCGTCGTTATGCTCTTCTTCTTCTTCACCTTTCCCCTCTTGACATATTGCTCGTCCCCTCCTCCTCCCTAAATTTCTCGTGTTTGTCTTGTAAGCGGCTTAACACCAGCAGCGGGGAGACGGACGGCACCGCTTCAAAGTCAAAAGAAAAAGAGGCGAAAATGGTGTTGTTCACACGAAACCGAACAAGAAGATGGGTGGAGGATGATGGTGCACTTGACCGATCCGAAAATGACCGGCAAACCCAAAAAGCGCCGAAAAAGCACAAATTTTGAGGACCAATAAGTTGGGAGTCAGAGGAGCTTACTTGTGCTCTCGACACTTTACCGATGGGGAAGAGGAAAGGACTTCTCAGATTACCAGCAAAGAGGCGGGGGATGGGACTGTTGTCATTGGTGCACTTTTAGGATTTTGAGTGGCTGGGCGGATGGGTATGGGTCCCGATTACGGTATTTTGAGGCGAGTAAATATAAGCCATGAGAATGAATTTTTTGGATTAAAAAGGGACAGAAAACTGACTGATCTGATTTGGAGAGAGACTTTGGCCCATTTATGGTCCGATCTTTAACAATTCCTTTTATCCATATAATTCCAAAAAAGTAACGCAAAAAAAGCAAGGAATTTTTGGCACATTTATTCATTTGCCGGTGGATCAATCAGTCGATCATTGATCCGTCGTCGACCGATCGGGCAATTCGTAGGGACGAAACAGGGTGGTGCACCTTTTGGGGCGCTTTGGCGATGCCCCTTCTCTGCCACCAATCACAACAGCAGGATCCTCGACATATCGACGTTTTCTGAAGCCGATGGTGGGACTGTCACCATCGGGGACAGAATCTAAAATGAACATGCTCCGGCCAAAAAATCGCAAAGGAACAAAATGGTCTCAGGGGGAAGCCGAGGACCCTCTCCCCCATCCCCTGAATTTTTTTTCGGGGTACGCCATTGATTCGAACCTCGAACGATTCTATGCTAATTTTCATGTAGAACAAATTAAAAATTACGAAAGTATCGCTATACAGATCGGACCAATCTATTTTTTGAAATTATTTTAATAATGAACCCGGACATATCGTACAAGATGATTCAAACCGCAAAAAGTCACCTGTTTCCCGTCGCCGTTCCCCTCCGTTTGTCGAAGGTGAACTCGGGGATTCTTGGTTATTGTTGTTCATCAACATGGAAGCGGCGTGTGCCCACAACATGGACTGGAGCAGCAAAGAGACGGACCAATTTGGCGGACGGACCAGAGGCGGCGGCGGGGGAAGCACCACGGGAGGGACGAACACACGGGCAACGGCGGCAGAGGAAGGGCTGAAAGAAGGGTCCGTGTTCAACAAGTACAAACCAAGAATAATTAAAAAATTTTAAAAATATCAGCTTCGATTGAAAAAAAGAAGAAAATTTTTGTCTTTAATTCAGAAAAATTAAATTGTGAAAAAAGAAAAACGTAAAAAGTATCAGGACAGAAAAATAAATGTTAATTCTTTAGAAGAGTCAGCTTGAAATTTAGAGCTAATCAAGCAAAAATTATCAATCTCATTAGGCGGAACAACGATTTTCACCGCCGCGGTTTTCACCGCCGCGCTAGAAAAATGATCATAACTTTTTTCGGGTAAAACATAGAGAAATGAGTTTGGTGTCAAAAGATAGCCCTAAATGTCTGCTATAAACTTACAAGAACCGATTTGGCCAAACTTACAAGAACCGATTTTACAAGAACCGATTTGGCCAAGTAGAAAAAAAATTGTGGCCAAGTTAAGCCATAAAATCGTTGTTTTGGCCAATGGTCTGGCCATAACTTTTTTTCTGCTCGGCCAAACCGAATAATTCTTTTTGCAAATTTATAGCAGACATTTAGGGCTATCTTTTGACACCAAACTCATTTCTCTATGTCTTACCCGAAAAAAGTTATGATGATGATGCGGCGGTGAAAACCGCGGCGGTTAAAACCGGTGCACCCCTCATTAGGATCCAAAAATTTTCACATAAAAAAAAATTCCGAACCTAAACTTGCTCCTAACAAATTTACCGTATACAAACTGCTGCTGGTTGTGATGGTCGCTGTTGATGGGTAAGGCAACTTTTGCCCGTTGTCGTTACCGTAGTTGTCGTCCTCACCATCATCGGCGGCGGTGCCATGGTTGCCGTCATTCTCTGCTGCTGTTGGCGTTTCAAATTTGCCGATTGGGCACTCAGAATGGCGGACAGCTCGTCGGCTGCCCGCTCAGCTGCTCTGGTTCGGAGACTGAATTTTGGGGTGTGAAAAATTAAAAAAATGAAGTACGAGGTTGAAATATAGGATTAGGGTGGGTTTAAGACTAAAATCGTGTTTTTTAAACTACTAAAATTAAAAAAGAAAAAATTATAAAATAAAATGAAAAAATGGATCCCGATCCCGAGATTCAAAATATACAGTAGAAAATGGCCCAATCCTAAGGTTGGATGTATCAGGAATGAATTTCGAAAGTCGGGATGCCAGAAAAATTGGAAATAAAAAAAATTAAAAATCCTCAAAAAGCCTGCAAAATGGTTTCAAGATATCAGGGATTCGATTTTCGGTGGAAAAAAATGATATTTTGAAAGATTCGAAAAATTAATAATTCGGAGATGTAAAAAATTCGGAAATTGAACGAATTCATCCTCCGCTGGTTACAATAATCAGAAAAACGTTTCTCTCTTAAATTCCTTCTTCCATACATTCGGTTGATGGAGCTGATGGACGGTGCTTGCTGGCAAACTCCTGAAATTCGCGAAAAAATTTGGATTTTTCCCATTTTTTTTTTGCCTTCCGCGATCAGCCGCTCCCGGATTTCCCAGGCGAAGATGGTGGGCTGCTCGCGCTTGTACTGCTCGATCTTGGCCACCACCACCGGTGTGGCCACCTTGGGCTTGGTGCCCACCGTTGATGATGATGATGCCTTTTGAGGAGCATTCGAGCATTGGCCCCGAAAGATGGCGTGCGTTACTGAAATCAAAAATCCATTTTTAAATTATAAAATACGATATCTGAAGATTGATAGAAAGGAGGACTTGGCTACGGCATTTTCAGTCAAAAAGGGACCTAAAATATAGGAAAAATTCCCCCAAATATGACTCCGTTATGTAGAAAAATTTCGAATGAAAAATTTTAATTGTCCGAACCTTCATTCTTCCCCCCGAAAATACATCAAAAAGGAAAAACAGTATTGGATTTGTACCTTTTCTTAAATTTACCTTTTGAAGCGTTGGACTCTGAGGAAGTGATGGCAGCCTCATTTCGCCGTTCGAAGTTTTTCTGGTGCCGAAGCATGGTTAGTTACTGTGGTAAAAAAGGAAAGTTATTTTCCCAATTTTTGGACCTTAACTAAAATGGCCAGATTTGGCCCAAAATATGGAAAATGGCCAATGTGAATGGGAGACAGACAGACACTTGAGGAAAGGGGGATCAGCACAGAACAGCAATGGTCAAGGCCGGCGGAGTCAAAGCGCCGGATTGACCCCCAAAATGCACATTGTCCTTTCCCCGCCGATAACACTCCGCCCTCTCCTCTCTGGTAAGAGATACGGTAAGGGAGCGAGGGAGGGGTAAAAAGACCATTAAATATACTGTAAAAATAAACAATAAATTTTCAACTTGTAAAAAAACTTCATCTGGTGTACCACAAGGTTCAGTTTTAGGATCATTGCTTTTTCTAATATACATCAATGATTTACCCCAAGAAATTCCGCAAGGAATCAGGGTTAAGCTTTTCGCTGATGACTTAAAAATGTACTGTACCCATAAAACAAAAAATGAACGTAAATTGATGAAACAAGCTATTATAAATTTAGAAAATTGGTCTAAAACCTGGAAGTTACCAATTTCAGTTACAAAAACTTACGTAATATACTTAGGAAAAAACAATCCAAGAGAACAATACAATCCAAGAGAACAGACATAATTATTAATGAGGTTGAATCGATAAAAGACTTAGGCATAATATTAGACAATAAACTTTCTTTTTCAGAACATTATAATAATATAGCTCGAACTGCCTACCTTAGAGCTAGAACCCTACTTAGAGCACTTAAAAGTAGGTCTATCAGAACTTGGGTTACAGCTTATAAAAGTTATGTAAGACCTCTCTTAGAATATGCGCCTGAAATATGGAGCCCTAATCTTAAAAAAGACATAGTAAAATTAGAAAAATGCCAAAAATATTTTACGAAAGCTGTACTAACAAAATGTAGAATTCCATATATACCTTACCAAGAAAGATTAAAGTTTTTTGGAATTTTATCCTTAGAAAATAGAAGAAAAGTATTTGATATGACTATGGCCTTTAAAATATTAAACGGCCTTACTGATATTTCCCCCAACATCTTTAATGCGATAAGGACTGAATCTGCCTATAATCTAAGACCCAGATTAAGATTTAAAGCCCAAAACATTAAAACCTCACACTCTTTTATAAATCGAACATCTAACACCTGGAATAAATTAGAAAAAGATCTAATACAAGCGAACAATGTCAGTTTATTCAAAGAAAAATTCAAAAAATGGTTAATTAAGCAATCACAATAAAGAAGAGCCAATCTTTCACTTGTCATAACTAATATCAAAATCCAAATGAGTAAATGGTCACCCCTTGATTGGATATTTTATTCTGAATATATAAATAAATAAATAAAGCTGTATGCCAAATGGAACTTTTATTACTTATTACTAAAACCAAGGATGTAAGTGGGCCGTCCCCCTTTTCTTTGGTATTTTCTTAAATAAATAAATCAAAAAAATACTGCCAGAAAGTACAGTATTCCATGGAACAACAAAAGTTATTGTAATAAAAAAAGAAAATTTATTTTTTGACCAAATCAGCACAATTGCCTTGATTAGCACCTGAAAAATGGGATGGACATGGACACAATTTCCACTTTTCCCGAGAGAATAATGCTCTTCAACAGACAGAAGTTTGCTTTTTGATATTTCACAGCATTTCGTCGTCATTACCATTCCATCCCCCACCCCACCATCCCGGCTCCGATTCTCAAGTGGGTCGACCACATTTGCTTCATCACTTTTCAACAAACAATTTCTTTCTCTCTCAACAGTCACGCAAAAATACGATAATCAAAAAGAAAACAATAATAATTAATGGCAAAATGTTTGGTGGACCAAATTTAGAATCAATTGCTCTTCCAAGCCCGAGAATGGTCAATCGTCGAGCTGGTCAATTCTGTTTTTTAATTCAAAAATGGACCGAAAATCCATTTATCATCGTCTGTAAAGCTGTCGAACATTGATGTTGTTCAACCCGGTAATCCGAATTCTTGTTGAGTCCATCTTTTCGCATTTTCTCTTTGTTTTTTTCCAACCTTTTCCCGCATTCCTTCCACGTATGTCTAGGAAGGTGAACCAAAAAGTGAATGGAGAAGGGTATTGGTTGGTAAAGGAACACAAAGCAAGGCCATAACCCCGCCCTGAAAGGAAGGAGTGGCGGTTTTGTTCCTTCCCCGTTGAATGAACAAATCGATCAGTTGAGAAAAGGTGACGACATGGCCAAGGAAGGGAAGGGGAAGAGCGATGGGACCGCCGATAAGCCCCGTTAGGAATGAATTCATCTTCCACAGTCCCAGGCCAACATACATACCAAGTGTGGTTGTGGTTCCTTCTCTCTACTCAACCCCATCCAAATGCGAATTCTGCTCTTCTCTCCCTTAACCAATCTAGTGTTGCTTTTCGGCTTCGGACCCTGATTTTTCGATAAAACTTCGTTTTTACCCGTCGAAACTTAAAGTCCAGGCTTCGAGAAAAAGTATTAATTATAGGAATTAGAAAGGGGATTAGAAATCTTTTTCTGTTTTTTCTTGGTCCCGGTAATTTTTTATTTTCTACCCTACTACCAAGTTCTTTCCTTTACCTCTTTACCGTTCCTTTTAGCGATTTTCATGAAATATAATTAATTTTCCCTTTTCTCCTCCCTTGCTCTACCCATAAACAGGTGCCAAAAATTACTTTTTATGTTTTTATTAGAAAAAGACATTTATTGTCCGTTGCGACCCTTGCGCAGCCTATTCCCCCGCATATTTGGACCCCCTTAACCATGTCATACAATCCGTCGCCTTGACAATCCCCAGAAGCCCCAAATTGCCAACAAACACACATAATACACACACAGCATCACCACCCGGCGATTTCCAACTCTCACATCAATTCCCACAGATTCATACACTTGTCATTCCCCCTATTTCACCTGTGACCTAAAAAAATTTAAAAAATTCGTCTCAAAAATTCTCTGAAAATCGCCCTTTTCTTAATGAGTTTCCTACCATATTCCTTCCGTAAATACATATATGTAAAATTTTACGGACCATTGGATCCCATTTAGAGTCCATTGTCCAGCATAGAACATTAATTTCCTCCAGCCAAGATGAACATCCAAAGGTTCATGAGCATGCCGAACGCGTTGAAGCCGTTGATTCTGGCGAGTCTTATTTTATTGAAAAATTCAAAAAAAATCTTAAAAATTTTCCCGATAAAACCTAAACTTACCCCCTTCTTGATCAGGTGTTCGTCCTGCTGACAATGCTGTTGGCCGCTTCCTCGCCCGGCAAATTGCCCTCCGGCGGCTGGTTCTTCTGGCTCACCATCATCCTCCAGTTCCTGTTCATCACCTCAATTTGTGCGCTGTTTCTGTACGAATGCGAGACATTTCTGACAATGGGACGGGAGGGCGGATGGCCCATCGTGGTAGGGAAAATTAGTGCGAAAATCCTTGAATTAAGAGAAACCCTTAATAAAATTCAGGGGCGTAACAAGGGGGGCAGGGGTGGGGAAATGCCCCCCCCCCCCGAAATGCCAAGACCAAAAAATTTTAAAGGGTTCCCTTGTTAAAAAATTTTTTGAAAATTTTTTTGAAATTTTTTATTCATCAAAGGCAAAAAATTGACCAATTTCCTTAAGAAAATTAGTTAAAACTTCAAAAAAAAATTCCCTGGGACCCCCTCCCCCATTCCCCCAACCGAAATTTTTTTGTTACGCCCGATAAAATTGATACCGAAAAATATCGATAAATCTAAAAAGCTATATTTTTCAAAAATTTCCAAGATTTAAAAATGGGAAAAAGGAAATCAAAGTCGAGTCTTTGAAAGGCCAAAATTATCAAAAAATTAAATACTGAAAACTGAAATATTGTCCTGGATAATGCTTAATTTTTTACAAAAATTTAAACACCCACAACATTGCAGGAAATGTCCTATTCTGGAGTTTGTGCGTTCTGTAACATTGTGAACACCTTCGTGTTGGCCAGCGGACACAAGGCGGAGCTGGACAAGAGCAGCAACAACTTTATGGTGGCCGCGGTAAGTTTGGCGATGGAAAAATTATCTAAAATATTTTATCTAATTGATTAGCTTTTATCTAAAATATTTTATCTATCAAATTATCTAAAATATTTTATCTAATTGATTATCTTTTATCTAAAATATTTTATCTATCAAATTATCTAAAATATTTTATCTAACTGATTATCTAAAATAGCAAAAAAAAAGCCAAAAGGCACTAAAATAGGCATGAAAAATCGCCAAAACGGCATTAAAATTTGCATTGAAATCAAATCGTAATAAAAACATGTAAAAAATAATTTCAAAACAAAAATGTAACACGTCTTCAAAATGTGAAATTTCGTTTAAAATTCCAAATTTTTAAAAAAATAAGCAGGAAAGGGCCAAAAAATTTATTAAAAAATTAAGAAATATCTAAAATCGAAAAAAGGCACGAAATGTCTAAAGCCTCCAAAAAGTATAAAAAAAATGAAAAATTTTTAAACTAGGCTCAAAATATTGATATATATAAGTATATATAATGCCAAAAAATGCAAAAAATAATGCATTTTTGGCTAAAAATTGCAATAGGCATAAAATATGCGCGAAAATGCCAAAATAGGCAAGTAGGCACCAAAATCGCAAAATAGGCAAATTAAAATCCACTTGAGAAGATTCTAATCAAGTGGAAAATGCTTTTTTCATGGTTATTTAGCCGTTGGATGTCAGGAAAATAGGCATTTGCCTAACCACCCTCATAAGTGACTGTCCATGATAAAACTGATACAACACAGAAAACTAAGAACTGACCATTCAATTTTTCCAGTTCTGCACCTTTTTCCTGGCCGTTTTCTACTCCATTGGCGGCATGATGATGTTCCGCATTTGGCGCGGCTTCGTCAAGTCCGGCACCAGTCAGAACCCGACGCCGAATGTGCGGGCTGGCGACATCGGCAGCATGCACCCGGGAGTCTGACCTGATCGGAACCTCTGAAACCCTAAATCCGCCCCTGCCATTCCAATGTCCAAAAAAATGAAATTTGTAATTTACAAAAAATTCCGTAAATATATTAAGTATTGTCCCGGTTGTTTTTTTTACAAAAAATGTGACAATTCATGTTTTGTCAATAAAAATGTTGCATCGATAAATAGTGCGAAAATAGGAATGATTTGAACAAAATAAATATGAAAAGAAATGCATGGCAAATGAAGGCAAAATTTGCTGGAATATTTGGGTTGCGCATAAGGCAAAATATGAATATAATATATTATTATGGCCCGGATTTTTAAATAAATTTTGGGTCTACCAAATGTCCGAAATGAATCTTTAGATGATCATATTTCGATAAAAAAAAATTCAAATTTTAATCATAAAAATCCGGGCATTGATCAAATAAAAATCAATTGCCGGTTTGCCACAAAATCAATCGCCACATCAGCAAAGTTAGGATCAGCAAAAACAAAATGACGAAAACGGCGAGTCTGGCCCGGAACACCTGCTCTTCCATGCTCTGGACCTGCTTCTCCAACTCATTGACATTTTGCGTAAGTCGTTTGATCTGTTAAAATTGAGAATATTAAATCAAAAAATTAAAATTAGCGACCGGATAAAGGGCGTTGATTAAAATCCAAGAATATCGTTTTTTCCAGTTTAAGAGATATTTTTAGCTTTAGTAGAAGATATCGGCGGACAGGGGCGTAACCGGGAAAATTTTACGGAGGGGGTGGGGGAGAATCCCCCACACCTCGAGGAGGTGATCTCCGGGGAGAAAATTTTGAAAAATTTCCATGATTTTACGGTCGGGGTCGTTTGGGCGCCGCCGTTTGGGCGCCAGAGATAATAAACTGGTCATAACTTTTTTCTGGAAGGGCAGATTTTTTATATCTTGGTATTAATAGATAGCCCTGAATGTCTGCTACAAAATTGCAAAAGAGACCATCCGGTTTGGCCAAGCTGAAAAAAGTTATAGCCATATCTTTGGCCAAAACCATAATTTTATGCCTTAACTTGGCCATAACTTTTTTTCAGCTTGGCCAAACCGGATGGTCTCTTTTGCAATTTTGTAGCAGACATTCAGGGCTATCTATTAATACCAAGATATAAAAAATCTGCCCTTCCAGAAAAAAGTTATGACCAGTTTATTATCGCTGGCGCCCAAACGGCGGCGCCCAAACGACCCGCTCCGTGATTTTAGAGGAAAATGTCATTTTTTTCAATTTTTCAAAAAATGCTTTAAAAAATTTTGACAGGGGACCCTTCTGATTTTTTTGGTCTAGACATTTCGCTTAAACCCCTCCCCTGGTTACGCCCCTGTTTTATCGCAAATTTTTTTCTTTAATTTTGAATATTTAAAAATTATGAAAAAAGGAATGCATCGATCAAATCCTAAATAATAAAATTAAATTACACAAACCGCTAAATTTTTGGCCGCAATGGTCGCATTTGTTGCTTCTTTCTCATCCTCAGGGTTGAGCAAGCCCAACGATTCGATTATGGCCTCGATTGCGAAGTTCTTGACCTTTGTCCTGGTGATGAGGCATCGAGTCCGACAGAGCGGACATTCCACGGTCATGGGGCGCTAAACCAGTTTTTTTTAGAAATTTAAGGATTTTGATAGAAAAAATTGTTAAGGATTAAAATCATAATTTTTAGACAATAAATTTTCGAGCCTCCGCCCTACCCGCTCAGCGTAGTTGCCGCTGCCGCCAGCATCTCCTCGGCGCGCGTAGTTTTCCATCTTCCGCAAACAGTCTTGGCAATGCGAGTGTCCGCAGGGCAACACTTCAGGGGCTTTCCGGTAGACGAGCATGCAGATGGGACAGTGCAATGGCGACGAGTCGATCAGAACCTTCTCCGCGTCCTCAATTTGCCCGCATTTCTGTGTAAAAAGTTTGGGTTTATGGAGATTTTTGATTTAGGTTTTTTGGATTAAATTATTAATATGTGATAAATTATATTCGAATCATCGAGACTTCCAACATCACATTCAATTCTTTATTCTTAGAAAATTACTTTGTGTTTGGTGCTGGATGCGCCCATTTTTTGCTGTGGTCTTAATCTGCAGAAGAGATTAACAAAAAATTCGCTATTCAATTAATGCAATATTTTGTAGCATTAAAAATAAAATAATCTCTTTGGTTTAAGAACCCCAATTGCCAATCAAACCAAAAGGATATGGTTTATGATCATATGATCAGCCCCCGCTACCGCCCATACTTATGGCAGAAAATAAGCACACGTGCCGAAAGTTGGCCAAATACGAGTGATTATTGTGGCCTAACTTTTTTGCAATGGGCCAGTTCGGATTGGGTTTTAGCTCATTTTGTAGCCGTTTTTGTGCTCTATCCTTTACATCAAAACATTTTAATAGCTCGTGTCTAATAAGTTGAATTATGATTCATACATTAGATATAGGTTACGGTACCCAAGTCCTTTAGTTCTGCCCATGCCCAATAACTTGGCCTCCGACTGTCTATTTTTAACAAATTTTTATGAATAAATCCGGTAAATTAAATGATCAACCGTTCACATTTAATATCTTCTCTCCGAAATGGGACCAATTTTATCACAAGACAAACACAAATTGAATAAAACAATGATTCAATAATGGAAAATTAAAATTCCTAATAGGATAAATTGAAAAAAAAGAAATAACAATTGCGGAATGAACAAAAACGTTCACAGATCTATTATTCAAATAATTGAGAAAAAAAGGAAAAAATGCTGAATGAATTAACAGAAAATAAAGATCATAGATCAAATTTAAATCGAAAAATAATCAAATTTTCATTATTCCACGACAAACAGTCACATGTGACGTGTGATCACAGCCCTGTGATCACAGGGCTTCTCCCGTGCCCAAAAATCCAAGCTTTTTCGTTGCGTCGATCATCAGTTCCATCAGCTCTGGCTCGACTACTTCTTTATTCACCGTCGCCACTTCGCGAACGATCTCCTTGAGCAATCCCCAAGCGTGAAGGCAAAGACATTCCGCGTCTTTGGGATCGGCGTTGCCCCTTCCCTCATATTCCGTGAACATTGATGCCGATGTTGATGGGAGCATCTGTGGTTAAAATACTCAAAATGTATCTGAAATTATCCGAAAAACTAATATCAATAATATCAGGATTTAATGGAAAAGAGGAATTTATGAAAAATGGTAGTAAATCATTAAAATAAAAGTTATTTGCTATTTCACCCCATTTACCGGTTCGGTCAATTCCAATTCGGTGCTCAATTTCTCTTTACTTTCTTCTTCCACTTCCGCGACTACCAGTGAATGCAGCTTCATTTGCGTGTCCTTGCCCAGTTCCCAATCCGTGTTGAAACACACATATGCTTCAAATTCCAGGGGCCATTCAATCCTCTGATCGAACACATTCTTTCGGTGCAATTTCTGTGGGTCCATGACGGGCCCGAACGCCGGACTGTCGTGTCCTTCTGCCGCCCATTGGCGCATGAACGATTTCATGTTTTGTTTGAACTGCCAAAATGAAGAAAAAGAATTTATATTTAAAAAAAACATTAATTTCCCTTACCAAAACAGTATCGTCATCCATGCGAACCATTTCAACAAATTCGTAATCGTCTTCATATTCGTTGATGGTTCGGATTCCACAGACAATAAATCCCTTTTTGAGCCCGTAAAATGATGCCACAAATTGGAGTTGTTGGCCAATCGGGACCAGTTGTCGGTCAGCAGGCGCCAGACGTATTCGGGTTTGCGGATGGTTTCGACTGATCACGGCGCCTGTCAAATCATCCACCAGAATTCCATGACCTCGAATCTGAAAATGCAAATTTAAGATTGTAAAAGTGTTCAAAGTTCAAACATCTGGATGGTCCAACTTCCGCTCATGCTCCGTGTAATTTGTGGCCAATTTGTCCAGTGAAACAATGCTGAATTGGGCAAGACGTTGTTCGTCCGGTTCGAGTCGGACCCAAACTGGAAACCCATCAGGGTGTTCTTCGTGAATAACATTGCGAAGAAGTCTAAAATTTATTGGAATTAAATTGAATTTTCATTCTCGATTCAGATAACCTTTTTGGGTCTGAAATTAAAGTAAATCCAAGTTGATCGCAAACATAAAAATCGTGAAATAGTGAATTTTTTACATTGACCAGGTACTAAAAACAATCAGATAATTTTACAATTTCAGGTCAACAGGATAGACCTGGTTGTTGGTCTCTCCCTTAGCATCCAAAAGCACTCGTTTTGTCAATTGCTGATCTTCGGGCTCGCCAATTGCCTTGTAGTTGTTTCCATTGGTATAATTGGCCACCAAATAAAAATCGCTGATTTCTGTGATAATATGCAGGAAAATTAATTTCAAACCCCCAAATCGTGTCACTCACTATTGTACCACAGTGTGGCGGTCAAGCACATGCCATCAATGATGCAATCCGGTGTTTCAGTGATATACGGACCTAAAAATTTGGAAAATCATAAATAGAAATTATTTATTGAATCGTACCCGTGGATGCGGATTTTGCTACGATTCCGGGCATAATCCGCACCTTTGTTCTCGGCCGGCTCGCACGTATCACTCTTCCGCCTTCAAAATACCAGAGCTTGACGTTGCTCAATCGTGGAGTCGGAGCACTGGGATAAGCAGCTCGGTCTGGTGCAATCTTACGCCCGCAAAAAGTTGACATTTCATAATTCGAGGCACTGACAATTGATCTGATCCAAGGCTAAAAATATTAAAATGGATTTAATTTTCAAAAAAAAAATACCGCATTTCCAATGGCTACGCTGTAAAAGCTGCTAAAAAAATAGGAAACATTTTGATGAGTTAACCAAATATAAACCTTGAGGGATCGGCAGGTTCACAAATTTTCGAAAGAACCAATTGGCATCCAACTTCGCGAATCACACCGTTAGCTCCAGTTTCGCTCCAGGTGGGAGTACAGTGTAATCGACAGTCGTAGACACTAAAGAAATGCAAATTGATGAGAGGACAAAAACTCATTCGTACACATTCGGAATCCAAGGCCTTGCAAACTTCAACTCCGTGTGGATTTTGACGATTCCGAAGCGTGGCACGTAGCATCGTGGCTCAACTTCGTCCGAAAAGATGCAGCACACTTTCATCTGTAGCGAATGACAAATCAAGTGGTCAAAAAGATCCACTCACTCCCCATTTGTCCCATCTCAATTGCGATTCTTCGGCAATCCTGGGCTCCGGCAAAAGGGCCTGAAACTCATAGAGAATTAGGAAAAACTGATACAAACCATCACCTTGACCAACGGGTCGCTTCTGTCTCTGCTGACCACAATGTTGACCATTCTTCCGATGTTAATTTCGAGGTCCTCCATCTTACTGCGTTGGGACTTTGTTAAACGATGAAGTGAACAGCTGCAAAGCATGCTGGATGGGATCAGAAAGGCCCTTTGCGGTAGATTTGGCGCCAAGACAAGGTATGGGTAATCCGTGGATATTCCATCCAATACCCAACAGGACAACATCCTTAAGTCAAAATTAAAATTTGCTAATTTGAAAACGTTGAAATAATAAAGTATTTTTCCATAGAGAGGTTAAAACGCAGTGGCTGGCGTAGCCAGAAAATTTTCAAGGGGAAAGGGTCCCCGGCGATTCGAGATAGGGAAAAATTTTTTGAAGTTTTATTAAATTTTTTTTTGAAGTTTTATTAAATTTTTTTTTGAAGTTTTATTAAATTTTTTTTTGAAGTTTTATTAAATTTTCTTAAGGAAATTGACAAAATTTTTGCCTTCGATGAAATTTTTTCGAAAAATTTTTCAATAATTTTTACCAGGGGGACCCTTTTTATTTTTTCGGGTTTTGGGGAATTCCACCCCCTTCCCCCCTGGCTACGCCACTGGAGATTTTTGATTCTCTGTTTTTCTGGCGCTAACCCTGATACATACTCTTCATATTCGTGCGGCCAGCCTGGGAACTGAAGTGCCATCTCATCTTGGATTGTTGTTTCCGCCCTCCTATTTCGAGCCATTAAAATTGTTGTATATTTGGCAAAAAAATAATAACCGATGAAAATTTGAATCTATTTTAAGAGTTAGTTAGTTAGATGCATAAAAATTTGGGTTTTTTATGATGGTGAAACCCCTTATTTTCAAAAAAAAAATAATTTTTATGTAAAATCATCTAAAAATGACTTCCCAGGGGTAATTTTTGACGCTGAATCCGATTCTGAAGTCCATTTTGACCTAGTGCGTCACCTGACGTCACTTTTTAACGCTGACGTCAAAAATATTTTTTTGTAAATTCAATTTGGCGCTACTTAAAAAGTGGGCGTTTTTGAAAACCCACTAAAAGGGTCCCCCTGTTAGACAAAAATGAAAATTTTTTTTTGGGCTTTTCCAATGCTTTTGCTCAGAAAATTAGTTGAAAAGGTTAAAAAATGCAAACAAAATCTTTTTTTGGATTTCAAATGAAAAGGGTCCCCCCTGTTAATAATTATTGGGTTTTCAAAAACGCCCACTTTTTAAGTAGCGCCTTCATTTTATGCATGCATTGAAATGTTGTGAAAATTGTGAATTTATGGGTGAGCACACATTTGCGGACCGAACATTTGCGGACCGACACTTGCGGACCCGACATTTGCGGACCCGACACTTGCGGACCGAACATTTGCGGACCCGACATTTGCGGACCCGACATTTNAAATTTTTCAGACCTCGGATTTTCAAAATTTTTCATAGGCATTGGATTTTCACAGAATCTCAAAGGCAAAAAATGAAAATTTTTCGAAAATCCAGGGCCTATGAAATTTTTGAAAATCCGAAGTCTTTGAAATTTTCTGAAAAAATCCGAGGCCTTTGAAAAATCCGATGTTGTGTATTGGATTTGAATTCAAAATAATCCCCTCAGACAATCGTGATCTTTCCTCTCCCTCCCTTGACCCATTCCGTTCCCTATTTAAGTATTGACCTTTTCCCCCACTTTTCACTCTTCCACCGTTTATTCTACTTTCTTCCATTTTGTACTGCTGACTTTATTGATTGAATAAATTCTTCTAAATTGTTGCCGGACACAACAATTTGTTGGCGCAGTCAGCAAAAGCGAATTGTGGAAGAGCTAACAAATAGCAGGCAGCGTTTGTTAGACTCACTGAAAGCTTTCAATACCCGGGAAGGGATTGAAAAGCGTGCTCTGTTCTCCGAACTTTCCGATACCCGGGCCGGGGTTGGAAAAAGTGTGCTGTCTTCGCTGTTAGCCTAATACTGAGCTGGGTGCCAGTATTTGAATTAGCTGGGAGCTAATCGGGCAATCATCATCACTTATTTACCGCGGGAAGTGGAAATAAGTTCGACGAATGCCGATCACCGATCCTCCAGAAGCCAAAGTTAAGGCCGGCAAAGGGCCAGGGGCTTACTCGCCGGGAATGGCATGGGATGCATGGGCAGAAAGGTTCGACTTTTTCGTCAAACTTCGTGGTGTCGCCGATCCAGAGATGAAAAAGCTTCTATTCTTCACTGAGCTGGGGCCGGTGTATGAAGAGCTGAGGAGGATGGCACAACCAGAGGACGTTAGGACGATGAACCTAAAAGACATTATGGTCTTAATGGCGGAGCGATATGGCGAGACAAAATCGATTGCTGCGAAAAGACATGAGTTATTCACAGCGAAACAGCAATCGGGACAATCGATCCGTGACTTCTCCATACAATTGCGGGAGTTAATTTCGAAATCTGAGTGGGGAAAGGATTCCATCGACATGTGCCTTTGCTCCTTATTCATCAATGGGATTTCGAGTGACAGCATCCGCATCCGGGCTGAACTTATTAAAAAGGGCGATCAGGACCAGAAATTTAAGGATGCGGTCGAAACAGCTGTGCTCTTGGAACAGTCGACAGTGGATGCACAGGCCATAGGATCGAATTGTGAAAAGTCGGAAATCGCAAAAATTACGACACCCAAGGGAGGGGGAAACGGAGCAAAAAGGAGTGGAAGGCCCTGTTTTCTATGTGGGAAAACTGATCATTGGGCGAACAATTGTCCTCATAAAAATTCCAAGTGCCATAAATGCGGAAAAGTTGGACATTTGGCAATTGTGTGTAAAAGTTCGGGTGGAAATAAAGGTGCCAAGACAGGAGGCAAATCCTATAGTGGAAAAGCTAAGGTCAATCAAGTCCAGGCCCACTCGAAACCAGATGTTTCCAGTGTGATCAGGGAGGCAGTGAATGCAGTCACGTCACCCGGAATAATTCAGTTGCAAGTGAATGGTGGAACGGCCATGTTCGAGTTGGACAGTGGTGCAGACGTGTCCCTAATCAGCAAAAGGGACTGGATCAACATTGGCAACCCAACATTGGAATCTGCTCAAGGACTTCTGGCATATGGAGGAATTCCCATTGAAGGGGTCTTGGGGGTTTGTGAGGTCAATGTGGTGTCCAACGAGAAGCAGTTCACCACACGGATGTTTGTGATCGATGGCCAAGGACGGAATTTGTGTGGCCGGGATTTGATCAATGGCCTACAAATCGATCTAAATCGCGCATTTGGGATCGGAGCAGTCAAAATTTGTGGCAAGAAAGAACTGAATGTTGTGTTGAACAAATATCCTGAGGTGTTCCGGGATGGTTTAGGTCGATGTACAAAAAGGGTTTCTCTCAAGTTCAAGGAGGGTACCCAGGCAAGAAAGTGTAAGCCGCGTCCAGTACCATTCGCCATGCGACAGGAAGTAGAAAAGGTGCTTGAAACTTGGCAAAAACAAGGGGTCATTGAACCCGTGGAGACGAGTGAATGGGCAACCCCACTGGTGATTGTGCCCAAGCCCAACGGGAAAATTCGTCTTTGCTGTGATTACAAAGTGACGGTGAACCCATGGCTAGATGTACATCAATATCCGCTGCCTCGACCTGAAGATCTGTTCAGTGTGCTCAATGGTGGTCAGCAGTTTTCCAAACTGGATCTGAAGGAGGCCTACCTACAGCTGATGTTGGACGACAAGGCAAAGGAATGCTTAGCGATTTGCACCCATAAGGGTTTATTTCAATTTACTCGGCTTCCATTTGGCGTCGCATCGGCTCCATCGATCTTTCAGCAAGTTATGGAGGAAATACTTCAGGGCATTGAAGGGGTGGCCGTCTATTTGGACGACATTTTGATCACCGCACCGACAGTTTCGGAACATCTGCAGAGGATTTCTACAGTCCTGGGGAGGCTTCAATCCAACGGTCTGCGGGTCAAAAGAGAAAAGTGCGAGTTTTTGCGGGATAAAATCGAGTATTTGGGCCATGTGGTTAATAAGGAGGGGATTCATACAGCACCAGAAAAGATCGAGGCGATCAGTAAAATGCCAGCTCCGACAAATTTGAAAGAGTTACAGTCATTTTTGGGAATGGTAAATTATTATGGAAAGTTCGTGCCATCGATGGCAACGATTTCGGAACCCTTAAATGAGCTCAGGCGAACAGGAGCTACATGGCAATGGGGCAAAAGACAGCAGGAATCTTTCCGCAGGATCAAGGAAAAGTTGATGTCCAGCGAGCTGTTGGTTCATTATGACCCTGGAAAGCCCTTGTACCTCGCCGCTGATGCTTCAGATTATGGTCTAGGGGCCGTCCTCTTCCATAAAAACGCTCAAACTGCGAAAGTTGGCGTCATCGCTTATGCGTCAAAAACACTGAGCCCAGCTGAGAGAAATTATGCCCAAATCGAGAAAGAGGGAAGGGCCATCATTTTTGGAGTCGAAAAGTTCAATCAATATTTATATGGCCGGAAATTTGTCTTGCAGACGGATCACGAGCCGCTGAAGAAAATTTTTGGGCCCAAGGGTGAGCTTCCAGTCGTGGCAGCAAGAAGGTTGCACCGATGGTCGCTGATTCTGATGAACTATGACTACGACATCGAGTACTGTCCGACAAAGGAATTCGGCAATGCTGATGGGCTATCGCGTTTGCCTTGTCCGGATTATGCAAAAATCGATAAAGTGAGCCTTGAAGTGAACGCAGTCCAGGAGGAGGCACTCCATTCATTGCCGGTGACGGCCAAAAAGGTTGCTGAAGAGACGAAGGTTGATCCGCTTCTGAAGATGGTGAAGGAATTTTTGGAATGCGGTTGGCCTCAGTCCGTCGAAGAGCAATTAAAGCCGTATCACGTCATTCGGAATGACTTGGAGATGTTCAAGGGGTGCATAATGTTGGGTACAAGAACGGTAATCCCGGCTAAATTCCGTGCGAAAATGCTGAAGCTTTTGCACGCGACTCATCCTGGAATTGTGCGAATGAAGGCACTGGCTCGACAAAGAATCTGGTGGCCAGGCATCGACAAAGAAATTGAGATGATCCGTAAGAGTTGCAAAGTTTGTCAATCGGATGCGCCAGAAGAGCGTAAGGTGCCGCTTCACCCGTGGGAGACACCGGATCGAGCTTGGCAGAGACTTCACATGGATTATTGTGGGCCATTCTGGGGAAATATGTGGCTAATAATTGTGGATGCCAAGACAAAATGGCCCGAGATCATCAAGATGAGAACCACTTCAGCCGACGCGACAATTGAAGCGATCCGCGTGGTGTTTGGGACTCATGGACTTCCGAAGCAAATTGTGACCGATAATGGTCCACAATTCACATCCAGTCAATTCGAAGAGTATTGCCGTTCCAGAGGAATTGTTCATACTCTCACCGCTCCGTATAATCCGAAAAGCAATGGGCTTGCTGAGCGGATGGTTCAGACATTCAAAAAAGGAATGGGACATTTGAAGGAGGAAGGTCTCAAATTGGACATCGCGCTCTCGCAGTTTTTGCTGTTATACCGGGCTACACCCCATGCGGCAACAGGAATTTCTCCGGGAGAGCTGTTGTTCAATCGGAAGTTGAGGACATTGTTGGATTTGGTCAAACCAGAAGAGAAAGGGAAGGGAAATTCGAGGGAAAAATCAACTTATGAGGAAAGGGCCAAAAGGAATTTTGACAGTCGAGGGACCAGAGAAAAGTCATTTTTGGTCGGAGATCCAATTTTTGCCAGAAACTATAGGGATGGACCGAAATGGCTACAAGGGAAAATTCTTAAGGAAGTTGGTCAGGCCATGTTCCTGGTTCGGACGGCTCGAGGGATTTGGCGTCGTCATTTTGACCAATTGAAGCCGGATCTGACCAGCTATACTCGGGATGAGTCAGACTCTGAAGAGGGAAGCGATGAGGAAGAATTGGAGGGAATGAACGTCGAAGAGGATGAATATCATTCTGCAGAAGAGTCCGAACCCGATCCTGAGCTGATTGTCCCACCGGCAGTTGTAGAAGAGCCTGTGTTGCGGCGGTCGAATAGACCACGGAGAGTTCCGCAGATGTTCGATCCTTCGTAAGCGATCACTCAGAGAAGGGGGAAGGAGATGTTGTGTATTGGATTTGAATTCAAAATAATCCGGAGTCTGTTAGCACTAGAAAGGAGAGGGAGGGAACTGGGTAAGGCAAGGGATAAATTCATAACTGGAAAAGGGGGTGAAAAGTGAGAAGGTGGCAAATAAGATGAAAGAAGGTAAAACATGACGACTGAAATAACTAAGAATAAATTCTTCTAAATTGTTGCCGGACACAACATCCGAGGCCTTTGAAAAATTTTGAAAATTCGAGGCTTGTGAAATTTTTAGAAAATCCTAGGCCTCAAAAAAATATTAATTTGGTCCGCAAATGTCGGATCCGCAAATGTCGGTCCGCATTTGTCCAGCAGTCCGCAAATGTTCGGTCCGCAAATGTCGGGTCCGCAAGTGTCGGTCCGCAAATGTTGGGTCCGCAAATGTTCGGTCCGCAAGTGTCGCGCCACGCTCCGGGCTCCGGGAAAATTTTGCTCCGACTCCGGGCTCCGGCTCCAAAAAAAATTTGCTCCGACAACTATGCTGGAAGGAGAACAAAAATATGACTTATTAATGTTCGCATGAGTAAAGTTCAGCTACTTGTAACCAGAAATTATAGAAAACAACATCAATTTCCCCAAATTGCTTCCTCCACAGAAATTCGGGTAATCCTGGAGTTTACGACTCCCGAAAAATTTTCCAAAATATCATTCAATTTTTTAAATTCCGAGCTTCACTCGGGGGTTTTCAAGGGTGCTGAACACGATGGCAGATTCGGTTTTTCGAAATTCGAACATTTGGCGCTAGTTAAAAGACGGTCAGTTTTGAAAACCCACAAATTTAACAGGGGGGACCCTTTTCATTTGAAAAACCAAAAAAGTTTTTTTTTGCTTTTTTTTACCTTTTTGACTACTTTTTGAACAAAAGCAATGGAAAAAACCAAAAATTTTTTTTTCATTTTTGCCTAAAAGGGGGGACCCTTTTAGTGGGTTTTCAAAACTGACCGTCTTTTAACTAGCGCCGAACATTTTTAGACCCGAATTCGAAAAATCGAACTAAAATGTTTCCCCAAAATCATTAAAAAATGGCATCCTATGGGTAATTTTTGACGCTGAATCCGATTCTGACATTCATTTTGACGTTATGCGCCATTTTTTTTAAATTTATCATGCATTGAAATATGTATTGTGGAAATGAAAAAGTGTCAAAGTGACGTCAGATGACGCATAACGTCAAAATGAATGTCGGAATCGGATTCAGTGTCAAAAATTACCCATAGGATGCCATTTTTTAATGATTTTGGGGGAAAAAAATTTTGGTTCGACATTTCGACTTTCGGTCTAAAAATGTTCGAATTTCGAAAAACCGAATCTGCCATCGTGTTCAGCACCCTTGAAAACCCCCGAGTGAAGCTCGGAATCTAAAAAATTGAATGATATTTTGGAAAATTTTTCGGGAGTCGTAAACTCCAGGATTACCGAAATTCGCTTAGATACGATAAAAATTGGGCGCCGATTGAATTGCTTTGAACCCTCGATTTTATGAAACGAATTCCTTATTATAAATTGCCATAGGAAAAGAGAATGAACAGAGAAAAAGAAATCAGACAATAATATGTTTTAACACAACGTGCTTTCGCGTCATAAAATCGAGGAGCTACAAAAAATTTTGGAATTCAATGGCTTTATTACGCTGATTATAAGTGTCATAAAGACTACGGGTTTCCCCGAAACGCTTCTTCGCTTTCAACTTCTTTTTTTGCCATAGACTTTCAATGCTCTGCGAATGTGCCCCCGTTTCAGGATTCACAAAATTTGTTGAATGATTAACGGTGAAGTGTTGATATCCCTGGGGCGGTAGTTTGGGTACCATTTTTCTAGTTTGGGTACCATTTTTGGTCAAATTTTCCAAAAAAATATTTTTTTGTCCCATATGCCTCAAAATGACGTCCTAGGGCCAGTTTTTGACGCTGAATCCGAATTTGACGTCCGTCCGACGTCATCTGACGCAACTTTTCTGACGTCGGAAATTTTTTGACGTCAAAAATTTTTTTTCCAAAATTTCTGGTGGGTGCGGGAATACGGCACATACGAAGACATGTGAACATTTATTTTATTGTATTTCACTGATTTCAATGCATAAAAGCTCAATTTTGGAAAAAAATTTTGACGTCAAAAATTTCAGACGTCAAAAAATTGCGTCAGATGACGTCGGACGTCAAAACGGACGTCAAATTCGGATTCAGCGTCAAAAACTGCCCCTAGGAAATTAGTTTTACAGTGTTTTCAACAAAAATTTTTTTTTGGAAAATTTGACCAAAAAATGGTACCCAAACTAGACAAGTACCCCCTGGGGCAACCGTGGGATTCCTCCATATGCGCGCCACATATCGCTGTGGATGATACTTCCAGGAGCAATGTGAGCTTGTATAAGCGGTAAAAGGGTCTGTGCATTCCGATGAGCAACTGGAACGATGAAACAACGTTCTGGATGACCACGCTCGACTCCTCCAAACAACCAAACATCATTCTTCATCAATCTTCCTCGTTCATATTTACGGCGAACTGCGAGCGTTTCATCGACCTCGACAATAAACCCTAAATCTATTTTCCAACGGACCAAAGAAAAGCTATTCCTAGAACCTTGTCCTCCGATACGCGTAGGATTCCTTATTAGATATTCTGAGCAAACGTCGCGACAAAAATTCCGCCAATCCACTATGGTATTCTCGCTTCCGATGCTAAGTTCGCGCATTAGTTGGTTCTGACCCCCATACAGGCACGAGAGTTGCACTTCCAAGCGCCATAACGCTCTCCTTTCTGCATTTTAGCACCTTTTTGACCCATTTCCAAACCGCATTCAGGGCAGCTACGCCTGCTATGCAAAAGACCTAATCGCTTAAGCACTGGTCGAATTCATCATCTTTAAGCGCCAACTTTTCGTGCAGATTTTTTAGCGTAAAATTGCGTAGTTCATCCATTTTTCTAGAAAAAAATAAAAACATAACAAAATGTAAAACAGGTGAATAAAGTAAAATAAAAGAAAAAGACTCCGAACCAATTGTAAATTAATTTGGAGCAATTTTTTGGCGATTTGTCACACTTATAAAGAATTTTGAATTTGTGGGGGGTAAACTGCATAAGAGCCTTAACCAAGTACTCTTTATTGAAAGCAGATAAGCAGAGATGAAACTTTTTTTTAAAAATTTTTTTATTTATATAAAAACAGTGAATGTGAAAAAAGGGAAAAAGCAGGCCAAAATAAATTTTTTAATGGCTAAAGAGTTAATTTTACTTGCACATACCAAATTCCTAATTATTTTATTTCTATTTAATCTTTTTAATTGATTAATTCAGTATTTTGTTTCGCCTAAAATTAAACAATGAAATTGACAGCATTGGCTTGCCTTCGGCGCATTATCAACAGTGGCTATCATCCTTTCCGAGTCATTCCAAAACCGTCGATTTGGCCCAAACGGGAACGGCTCAAGCGCTTTACAGCGGTAATTATTTTTACATTTTATCTTAAATTTTTGTTTTTTTCTAGTGGCAATATGGCCAAGAATTGCTGACAGTCAGGTCAGGCAGTCGGAAGTTGAACAAATTATTCATTTACATGGATATGCAGCGCCAGGATGCGCCTCGTCAAGAGCGATATGTGAGTGCGGAAAGTTTGGGATTTTTAAAGATAAACACACTCATATATTAAATTAATTAAAAAATATTTATAAAAAATTAAAAAAAACATTCACTGTCTTAAATATTAAATACTTTATCGAATTTTTAAAAATTCCGGCGCCAGGGGGGCGGAGGGCTGAAGCTCCCCCCGTCAGGCGTCAGCCCCTGGAAAAATAAAAAAATTGACCAATTTCTTAAGAAAAAAATTCCAATTTTTCAAATTTTTATCGGGGCCGTCGGCACCTCCAATAAAATGGCAATTTGTCATATAAACGCAAAATCGATCAGTTTTCTTAAGAAAATGGTGTCGGGACAGCTCGTCTACGGACAGCTCGTCTATGGACAACTCGTCTACGGACAGCTCGTCTATGGACAATTCGTCTACAGGGACAACTCGTCTACGGACAATTCGTCTATTCACTTTTTAATAATTTTTCATTAAATTACGTATGATTTTATTTTTTTATTTTCACAAAAGTTAAATTTTTCAAAAAAATTTCAATTTTCATAGGCCTCAGAAAATTTTTTAAAAATTTTCATTGGGCATCTGATTTTTCAAACACAACTATAAGCCTCGAAAAAAATTTTGCAAAAAAGTTCAGCGAATATTGTTGAAAATCTTTCAACAAATCTATGCCTTTGAAAATTAAAAAATTAAGCCCAAGAAAATTTTGAGAAATATTTTGGGCCAAGAAAACTTTAAAAATTTTGGGCTTAAGAAAATTATAAAAAAAATTTTGGGCTTAAGAAAATTATAAAAAATCTAAGGTCTGTGAAAGATGAAAATTTTCGAAAAATTTGACGCCTAAGAAAATTGAAATTTTTTTGAAAAATTTAAGTGTTGTGAAAATAAAAAACAAAATCATACGTAATTTAATGAAAAATTATTAAAAAGTGAATAGACGAATTGTCCGTAGACGAGTTGTCCCTGTAGACGAAATGTCCATAGACGAGCTGTCCGTAGACGAGCTGTCACTACGCCAAGAAAATGGTCTAAAAACGCGAAATTTTCTTCGGCGGGGCCCTATCAGGCCGTCGAACTTTTTTTTTGGCTCGTCGGTAGCCTCCAAAGTTCAGCCCCCGTCAGAAAATCCTGGCACCGGACTTGACTGCATTTTTAATAATTTCTGCTATTTTGATTTAATTTTTTAATTTAATGAATAAAAACTTTTAGCACGCGGAAGAGCGCCTGAAAGCGGCATTGGAGGAGCATAATGCGGACGATTTTGTGTTCAAAGAGATGATGGGTCGGGCCCACATTTTGCTCAACCAACGCGTGCTGTCCCAGTTGGCCATCTACGAGCCGCGAACTTTTAAGGTTTGATGGGGCATGGGCCGTAATGGGTTCGAATTTTCGGGTTGGCCCTAACCCCAACCTTTTCTGTAAGCTTTCAAAAAGATATTTAATTAAAAAACCGAAATTTATTCAATAAAATTCGCGCAATTTTTATTTTGTTCAAAAAATAAATTTTATTTTTTGATCGCAATCATTTAAAATTCAAATTGAAAATTCAGTGTCTGGTGGATTTGGCCCAGAAAATGGCATTGGTGGACGGCAAAGCGATAGTCCAATCGCCGGAAGAGCTGGCCCATGTCCAGTGTGACGGGAGTCTGTTCGGCCAACCGTTCCCCGGACCCAAAGGGTATCCCCATGGTCCGGCAGACCATCACACGAACCCGCCCCGGCAGCTCAAATTGGACGAATATTGACGAGAAAATTATTTTCAGTCATTTGTTTTTATTTTACTTTTATACTATCATCATTAAATTCAATAAAAATTTTAAAAAAATTAAATGCTTTTTTCAAAAATTTTCATTTTCCGATCAATCAATTAACCGGTTGGCACCCATAAAAAATGATCAACTTTTTAATTTTCTGTAAACAAAAAATATTCTGCATTCCACCTGCCGATGGGAGAGTCACTCTCCATCTCAATTTTCCTAATATATTTGCAATTTACTAGTAATTAAACCTTTTTCACTTTTGGTAAGTCTTTATTCGAACGCAAAGAGACTGATGAGTACAGTTAAATTGTGTGTTTTTGTATAAAACAACCAAAAACAGCAAGAATATGGTGGGCATGGGCTAATTGTTGACTGATCGCGGGTGGAAATATCACTCTCATTGTCTTCCCTTTTGGTTTTTCGCAATTTTTCACTGGAATTCACAGAAAATAAAGAAATTTGATCGATGGATCATCAGAAGAATCGCGGGGGCGGGAACTGTTGTTGTTGGTGTTGCGGTCTCTTGCCCATCAAAGGCGGTGGTTGTTGTGGAGGGCCAAAAAGGCCGTCCAACGGGCCGGCGGCGCCCCCGTCCCCCATCAACGTGCCCATCATCATCCCTCCGTTCTGGCCAAACTCCTCGCCCCCGCCGCCGCCTCCTCCACCGGGTCGAGCCACTAGAAAATGACAAAATAATTTATTAAGATTGTTGAACCCCATCGTAATTTTGGCTGGCTTTTTAAAACCATTTTAATCCTTTACCCTAAACCTCTATCAATTAAGTAATAAAGCCAGTAAAGAAGCATTAAAATCATTTAACTTTATGGATCATACATTTTTTGGTTAAAATGGCATAAATTCCCCCCTCCCCGCCCTTACCCGTCCACATCCTTTCGAACTGCCTTTGGTGCTTCTTCGGGGGCATTTGTTGTTGTTGCTGAAATGGCGGCGCTTGTTGGTGGTGATACTGCTGTTGCTGTTGGAAGTCCCTTCTGCCGCCTCCTCCTCCTTGCTGTTGATGGTAAGGAACACGTCTGCCGCGATCAAAGCCTAAAATTTTCGTTTTTAAACCAAATTAGTAAAACTGCAGATTGAAAACTTGTAAAAAAAAATCGCAGGAAACTAACCCATTTCGCCCATTTGAGGTCCATATAATGGCTGCGCATTGGCTCCTGTGGCTGCTGCCGGTGGCATTTGAGCACCTGAAAATGCCAAATGTCATATATTTTTAGTAAAAGTTATCAAAATCCTAAAAAATCGAGTCTTATGACTTACCAGGACCGCCCAAACCGGGCAGGGACATCAGCGGCATCATTGACGGATGCTGTGGTCCGCCCCCGCCACCCATCATCACGGCGCCAGACATGTCCCGGTGGTTCATCACATTGCGCAATGAGTCGTCAATGCCCATTCCTATAAAAAAAAATCAGGGTTTTAGGTGGATTGAAATTTTGGGAATTTACTAAGCTGCAACTAGAAATTTCGAAAAAAATTCCCCTTCGCCCACCTGGGATGACTGTCTGCGGCTGTGTCTCTTCGCTGATCGACGCGCTCGTCTCCCGTTTATGATGATGGTGGTGGTGATCTTCGTCCGGGACTGTCGACGTGAGCACTCCCCCAACACTGGTCATGCCGAACACGTCCTCCTGGGTGTCGCCGGGCCGGTTGCGCGACCAGAACTTGGTGTTGTTATCGTTGGAGCCGGTAGCCAGAATGTGGCCCAGCGGGTGCCATTCCAGAGCCCAGACCGCCTGAATTATTATTGAATTTTAAAAAATAATTTTTCCGATTTATAAAAAAAATTTTGAATGAAAAGTTCGTTTCTGGCAAAAAAAAAGTTCAAAGGCTGACCATGTCGTGTGCCTGTTCCAGCAGTGCCAACTCCTTGTCCGTGTTCACCAGCCAGTAACCAATGGACCCGTCCCCTCCTCCGCTCACAAACAGCCCCTCGTGGATTGGATGCCATGCTAGCGCTTCAAATTTTAGGATGTTTCCAATTTTCATAAAAAAAATTCCAGGTTTTAAAGCCCCAACTCACATGTGACCTCCTTCTTGTGGCCCCGGAAGGATTGGACCTCGCGCATCATTCGCACATCGTACAGCTTGATCACGTGGTCCCGAGACCCGGTGAGCAGCCAGTTCCCGTTCCGGTTCCATTGCACTGCCATCACCGAATTCTTATGGTCATGTCTGAAAAAGCAGTGGATGAGATGATAAAAAACTCAAAATTAATTAAGGATTTTCAGAAGTTAAATATTATAAGAAAAAAATTATGCGGAAAATTATTCGATTCTTATTTTCCGAAAAACTCACAATGTGGCCAGGCATTGACCCGTCTTGGCGTCCCACAACTTCACCGGTTGTTGCGAATCGCGCGAGCCGGTGGCCAAAAGACCTAAAAGGTGAAATGAAAAATCTTTCGGGAAATAAAAAATTAAGATAGGCATAGACCTTCAACTGACAATGGCTTAAATAGGTAGTGTTTTTTAAATCAAATAAATGGAAAAATCATAAAATGGGATGAAATGACTCGATGAAGTTGAGCAATTTTTAATTATGCCAAAATTCTTATTAATTTGGATCCCTACCCTAACATAACTCTTTATTTGAAAAACTACGTCTACATATTTCTCTAAAATATGACCCATTTATCCATTTTTGACCAAAACTTTGGGTTTCTTTCTCTCCCATTTTTCACCTTTCGTCGGGTGCCAATCCACCGACCGCACGTCGGCCCCGTGGCCGCGCAGCACGCGCTCTTCCGCACAGCGCGCAAAGTCCCAAATGCGCGCTGTGGCGTCGTCCGAGCCGGTGGCCAATTTGACGTCCGTCGGGCACCAGCTGGAAAAGCGTAGGGAAACGGTCAATTCGGGGAGGGTGAAGGGGTGGAATTATGAAAGGAAAAATGGTCGGGAAACTGAGAACGAGATATGACTTGTTTAGGATTAATTTGATGAAGTAGAAGTAGGATCGTATCCAGAGGGAATCCTCCCCTCCCCTCGACACAAAGGGGAAAGAGGGGCAAAAGGGGCTGGGGAGGTGGTAAAGGCAGGCCCATAGCCAGGGAAATTTTCCGGGGGGGGGGCACCAAGGAGAAGGGGGGTCGGATGGGGTCTCCGGCGTATCAGCAATTTTTTTTCTTCAAATTTTCAAAAAAAAATCCAAAAAAATTTAACAGGGACTTTTCTTTTTTTTTGTCTTGGCATTTCAGGGGGTGCCCCTGGCTACGGGCCTGGTAAGGGGATCCCTCTTGTGGGAAAATCTACTGAATGGGATCCCAAGAGAAATCCCATTTACCCTTCCCTCACCAGCCAAAATTTTCGTGACATAGAGGAAGGCGGAATTCCCACACTGGATACGAAGGAAGAAGGAAAAATTTTAATATTAAATGGGAAAAATCTAAGGATGAAGTGTAGGTGGAATGGTAAATGTTTTTATTTGGAAATTTGATTCATGAGATAAGAAAATAATGGGCACCTATGAAACTGATAAATGTAAAGATTTGCTAGACTTGGTATGAAAATGATAGTGATTATTGAAATTCCTCTGAAAAAGATTTAAATTTTTTAGATGAATTATTTTGTTTAATTGGTTACATAGTTGTAAAGGTATTAACCAAAATGTATAAAATTAAAATTTGTTTATATGTACCATATTCCAGAAAAAGACCAAAAATGGCTGATTTAAGCGGAATAGATGAGAAAGAGCAAAAATGGAATTTGGGCATAAGATGGTGAGCAGGGAAGGGTTGTTGGCCGGCTGCATAAGTCGAGGTTCAAGAATGCCTCTTCATCCATTCTTTAAACCGCTCAAACACACATCCATTATATACCAAATGCAAATATAAAAACCGCTATTACATCGGATACATGACGCATATATAACATTTATTCTGAAAATCCCTTACTTTATTCAGCCCAAGTTGCCAGATACTCAACATTAACCAACAACCTTTATGGTTGTTATTCACTTATTAGATTTATTATGTTTTTAATTAATTTTTAACCAAAAAAGCAACCGAATTGTCTTTGTTTGCCAATTTTTTACCCGAATTGATGTGAGCAAACAAGATGTAAGGGTGGGTGATGAGTCAAGAATGTATGTGTAAAAAAGGATCTCAACAACAAACAAATCTTTGTCGCCGCCACCACTTTTTTGTCCTTAATTGTGATTGTGGAGGTTGAGCAAGTGCGCACCTTAATGACCGAATGGGCTCGTCCTTGTGCGCTTGGTACATGTGGACATTGTTGAAATTGGGCTGCCAATACTTCACAAAACCGTCGTGGTCCGCCGATGCCAGCCACTGATCGTTGTGCGACCACTTCATCGCCCTTATCGCGACATCATGCGCCTGTGAAATTATTTTATAGTTAAGGCATTTCGTGTCCTTAAAGGGCGATCCTGTTAAAAAGATTGGGGTTACGAGACTCCAATGAAACATAAAAAAATCTTGTTGTTCTTTCTTAAAATTATGGACCTGCAGAATTGTCTCGAAGTTAAATGCGGTCCCGTTCCATAGAGTAAATTCCCCAGAAGATGCACCGGTGATTAATCGCTTTCCCTCGGGAGTCCACTGTAATGTGTAGCAAATATAAGATTTATCAGGGTCAATTAAACCAAATTAAACGAACGCAAAGTGAGTAGATCGGACACTTCACTTTGTTCATAGCCGAACGTAAAAACTTGCTCAGCACACAGTCCAGCGGTGTTTCGGGCGTGCAAACGGTCGGCATGATGGAGGAGTGGTAGAGCATGTCTGGTTGGACCACGGGCCGTTCCCAGCGAGATTGATGTCGATTGTGGGATTGCCAAAGTCGGAGCTGTGTAAATTGAAGGAAATTAAAATAAATCCGAAGAATTAAAAATTCGAGTTTGAGGTCATACTAAAAACAGAATTTTCAAGATTTAAATGAAATTCAAAGAACCTTTATGATATGATTGGAAGATGTTTTAAATTTTATTTAATATACTTAGGGTGTCAAATAAGTTCTGAGCCCTCTTCGCAGATTGAGTAAAAATATTTTTAAAAAAATCAAATAAATATCAAACAAACCCCAATAAAATCATTACTATCTATGATGTATTGAAACTTTTTTGGCAAAAAATCAATCCAGATGTTTTAAATTTTATTTAATATACTTAGGGTGTCAAATAAGTTCTGAGCCCTCTTCGCAGATTGAGTAAAAATATTTTTAAAAAAATCAAATAAATATCAAACAAACCCCAATAAATTATCATTACTATCTATGATGTATTGAAACTTTTTTGGCAAAAAATCAATCCAGAGGGCTTAAAATTTAGAGTAGTTTTGAGTCAGAGCACATCTGTGGGTCATTTTTGATATGGTCAAATTGAACAAAGTTTTTCTCAAAAATGGTATGGGATAAGACCTAATGTTAAACTGATAGAGCATTGTTTGATGAATTTTCAATGCAAAAATCAGCTTCCTAGTTAATCTGGTTAATTATTTCTGGGCAGTCCTTTTTTCATCGCTTTTGAGGCAACCTTCAAAAAAAGTATTTTTAGGGAAAGTGACCAAAATAAGTAATAGGAATCGAATTTTTGAAGTATTTTAACTAATTAGGCATTATATTATTGAATGATAACGATATGGTTTTATGAAAAGGTTTCAAACCTAAAAATCCAATTTTACACCCAGAAAATGCCCCAATTTTGGAGTATTTTTGGTGGCTTCCATACGTCGGCAAGTTGTCCCGACATTTTCCAAAATGCGGACCCCTATAAAAAAAAGCTCGCCGGGCAAATTTTTTTTTGTCAAATTTTTTAATTATGGATAAAAGTTCGCGAGGAAATGGTCGACATTATTCGGTCCAAATATGGCCGCCGGAGAAAATTACGATGTTTTAGGCCCATTTGATTAAGAAAATTGGTCGATTTTCGAAGGAATTTTACAATATTGAGGGAAGGCGAAGGTGGCGGTCCCGGATAGGGGCCGCCGGAGAAAATTTTGAGATTTTTAGGACCCTTTTCTTAAGAGAATTGGTCAGAAATTTCATTATATAAAGGGGTACGCATCGAACAAAATTCCCCTCACCCTTTCCCCTCTCGCACTTCCGCGCACCCCTTTTTCTTTCCCTCCTCCCCC
>LDKF01000076.1:52404-67660 GCA_001026735.1 Rotylenchulus reniformis | reverse complement strand
CCCCCCCCTGAAACGCCAAATTCAAAAACATTTTCATAAGGGTTCTGTTGTATCCTTGGGTCGTCGTAAGAGGCCAAGAGACACAATGAAGAATAATAGTTTATTGAATAGAAAGGAGCAAGGAATGAATGTGGGAATGAGGACAGAATGAGCGGAGAATGAACGAAGAATGAAGGAAATGACTTGCTTATATAGGAGGCGTGAGACAGCAACCAATGAGAGAGAGAGAAGGAAATACATAGTGAACAATTGAAATATCATCACAAGAAGAATCATGTTATCATGTCACATATCCAACATCTCCCTCTTCAATTTCTGAAGTCCCGCCAGCACATCAGAACGTCCCGTAGATCACGTCTGTCCATGTATGGGGCCCATCTGATCGCGTGTAGTCGGGCAGGGCCCATCTGAATTCGTAGTCGTGCAAGTAGACGAGCGGGGCCCGTCTGAATCCGTGGCTGCACTGGTCTTCGCACGCACTGTAGTCGAGCACGTTGTCGCACACACAGTCGTCGAACCATGCTGTTGAACGTCGGACTTCCGTTGCTTCTTCGTCGGATGACGTCGGAGTTGGTTTGCGTAGCGGTGAACCCTCGTGCCAAGTCTTGGAACTTCCACACGGTAGCGCTGCGAACCATCCACACGTTCAATAATCGAGCCTTGAATCCACATTTCTTTGCCATTGCTGAAGTTGCGCACAAGAACTGGACTTCCGGCCTTGAATGCTGAGGGCTTTGAATTTCGGAATGTTGAAGTAACAGCCTTCTTTTTGTTGCATTCATCACTGAAGTGTACGGACTTCTTGGAACTTGACTTCTTGGCTTTCCCCTGAGTCGAATCTTCTTTTGCATCTTTCTTCAGAATTGACTTCTTGGCTTGAATCTTGCATACATTCTTTAGCCATGGAAGTAGGTTGAGCGCGCGAATCCATGGTGCTCCAACCAAATCTTGAACAATTTCCTTGCAGACGTAAGCATCGAGGTTTTTCAGTAACTTGTCCTCATGCTGTACTTCGCAACTGATCTTTCCATCAAGTTGGAATAAAGTGCCATTGCATGCATTAACTTGAATCTTTGCAGGCATCAATGCAGGACGACCGAGCTTTTCCCATGTCTTCATCGTGAGAACGGTGATATCTGCTCCGGTGTCGACCTTCATTTTGCAATCAATGTTGTTGATCTTCAGAATCTTTTGAATTGAATCTTCTTCGGAACTAGCATCTTTGGAACTTGCATCTTCGGAACTTAAACTTGAATCTTTGTAACTTGCGTAGCTTGAACTGATCGTAACTGTATGAATCTCAGCAGCAGAAACTTGAGAAACTTCATGTACTTCTTTGCTTTTGCAGACTGCTTTGATGTGTCCAATCTTCTGGCATTGATGACACATTGCATCTCGGAACTTGCAATCTTCTCGTTTGTGATTCGAACTTCCACATGAGAAGCATTGTCCTGACTTGCGAATTGAAGTTGAGCTTCCATTTGCCCTTACATCTGATTGAATCTGACGGTTGGAATTCTTTGCAGGCTTCCATTGCTGTGGATGCGAAGCAATTGCATCGATTGACTTCGTCCTGGAAGATTGTGCGAGCATCGTCGCATTTGCCCGAACTGACAGGAAAGTCCGGCATTCTTCTCGTAGCTTCTTCAGAGTAATGGCTTCATTCTTCTTCTTTGCAGCTTCCAGAATCTGTAGACACTTCTGTCGTAACTCATGAAGATCATCTCGTAATGCAGTAACTAGAATCAGGCATTTCAGCTGTTCCTTGCAACACGCTGAGAATCCGGCATTTTCGCATGCAGCATTGACTTGATTGAATATGGCCATGACATCTTGATTTGCCCTTTGTTTTAGCTTGAAGCACTCATACTGACGGACGAACACGGAGCGCGTGTCTTCGAATAATTCCTTCAGTTGCTGAACGGCTTCTTCAAATGTCAAGTCATCAGGACGCTTTGGTTGGATGCTGTCGGCAAAGTTGGAGTAGTCTTCATCCGATAGTTTGCTGACCAGCAGTCGCACCTTCGTAGCGGAATCCAAGTCCTTGCCATCGTCCTCGAAGAATTTGCCGTACCGCTGGTACCAGGCATTGAATGTACTGCCACATTCAGCATCGTAGACGAACTTTCCGATGCGGTTGTCGAGCGACGAAGCGATCGTTGCATGCTGAGCACTTTGAGCCACCACTTGCTGCACTTGTGGTTGTTGAACACGCTGCTCCAGGAGTTGGGCGACCATGGCTTCATGACGGATCTGTTGTTCACGCATCGCCTGTGCCTGTTGCTCCAGCATCTGTGTCAAGCGCTCAATGGTTTGGTCCTTGCCGGGTGCCATTTGCTAATAATCCTTGCGTTGAATTTGCGTGAATAGTCCTTGTCTTTGAGGTTGCTCTTTGAGAATGTTTGCTGACTGCGCCAATTGTTGTATCCTTGGGTCGTCGTAAGAGGCCAAGAGACACAATGAAGAATAATAGTTTATTGAATAGAAAGGAGCAAGGAATGAATGTGGGAATGAGGACAGAATGAGCGGAGAATGAACGAAGAATGAGCGAAGAATGAAGGAAATGACTTGCTTATATAGGAGGCGTGAGACAGCAACCAATGAGAGAGAGAGAAGGAAATACATAGTGAACAATTGAAATATCATCACAAGAAGAATCATGTTATCATGTCACATATCCAACAGGTTCCCACTATTGATTTCGTCTAAATTTTCAAAATTTTCTCGGGCGGCCCCTATCGGGACCGCCGGACCCCTTAATATAATGGATTTCTTCATAAAATGCAAAAAATTGACCGGTTTTCATAAGAAAATGATCGCAAACACAAAATTTTCNGGTCCTTGCCGGGTGCCATTTGCTAATAATCCTTGCGTTGAATTTGCGTGAATAGTCCTTGTCTTTGAGGTTGCTCTTTGAGAATGTTTGCTGACTGCGCCAATTGTTGTATCCTTGGGTCGTCGTAAGAGGCCAAGAGACACAATGAAGAATAATAGTTTATTGAATAGAAAGGAGCAAGGAATGAATGTGGGAATGAGGACAGAATGAGCGGAGAATGAACGAAGAATGAGCGAAGAATGAAGGAAATGACTTGCTTATATAGGAGGCGTGAGACAGCAACCAATGAGAGAGAGAGAAGGAAATACATAGTGAACAATTGAAATATCATCACAAGAAGAATCATGTTATCATGTCACATATCCAACAGGTTCCCACTATTGATTTCGTCTAAATTTTCAAAATTTTCTCGGGCGGCCCCTATCGGGACCGCCGGACCCCTTAATATAATGGATTTCTTCATAAAATGCAAAAAATTGACCGGTTTTCATAAGAAAATGATCGCAAACACAAAATTTTCAGAGCGGAGAATGAACGAAGAATGAGCGAAGAATGAAGGAAATGACTTGCTTATATAGGAGGCGTGAGACAGCAACCAATGAGAGAGAGAGAAGGAAATACATAGTGAACAATTGAAATATCATCACAAGAAGAATCATGTTATCATGTCACATATCCAACAGGTTCCCACTATTGATTTCGTCTAAATTTTCAAAATTTTCTCGGGCGGCCCCTATCGGGACCGCCGGACCCCTTAATATAATGGATTTCTTCATAAAATGCAAAAAATTGACCGGTTTTCATAAGAAAATGATCGCAAACACAAAATTTTCTCCGGCGGTTCTTCGTGCCGCCGAAATTCGTTTATTTATTTTTTTGCTCGTCGGTCATCTCCCCCCCCCCTCAGCCACACACCCGCCCCCCCGAAATTTTTACTGACGCTGGCCTTTAAAACCCCCGATAAAATAGCGTAATATGCTTTCTTTTCATTATAGAGCCAAGATTTTAATTTAGAAAGAAGTAGACCTCACCAATAAAATCCAATTTTTTTAGCAAAGACTATGAATTTTAAGAACAGAAATTTATAAAAATAAAAAAATTAAAATTTGGTCTAGGCAAACGCCTCCTTTTGCGCAATTTCACCATCGAACGGCCAAACTCCACTTATGTGCGCTTCACCATGCTTAATCACCCAAAACGGAAGCGATTAGCGCCGAAAATGATGTAAATTTATTCAAAATTAAATATAAAAAATATTTTTTCAGTCGAAAAATGTTTGCGGAGGTGGAGAAAAGGATGGACAAGGACGGGCTGAGGGAGGAGGACAAGTGGAAAATCACCAAGGTCGACCTTTTTGAAATTATTTTTGGGTCCTGAAAATCCTGAACTTTTACTTTTAGGTCGATGTTCGTCCATTGTACTACCATTTGCTGGTGGATGCGGGTGAGCCTCCCCAAGTGCTACTAGTGAACCCTCCTCTCTGATCTGACAGTGAAATTATTCATCATCCATTCACTTTTGGTCCCATTACATTGCTCATTTCTAGTCGCTTTATCTGCTTCAAATTCCCTTTCTCATTCACCAAAAAAAGCAATGCGGTACTTGTCTAGTTTAGGCCCCACCAAAATCTTATTTATTTTTTCCTTTCACATTTAACATAAAAGTGATCTGATTTTTAAATGAGCAACAAAGCTCGAATCTAAAGCTTGATTATTAGAAGACCCAAAATCAAATCTTTGATTTTTAGTAGTAATGTAAGTATGCGTAACATGGACTATTAGTATTTTCTCGTTTGGGTCTCCTTTTTGATCTCCAAAATTTTATAATTTTTGTCGTTTTTTATTGAAAAAATTGACGCTGAATCCGAATCTAACGTCCATTTTGACTTATTGCGACGCTGCCGTCAAAATTTTTGTATTTTTTTTGGCTAGTTTTGACTTTAGCATCAAAAAGTGACGTCAGATGACGCAATAAGTCAAAATGGACGTCAGATTCGGATTCAGCGTCCAAAATTACCCGTAAGAAATCATTCGTACTTAACATATGTGTTGCCACAAAAAAAATAAATTTTTTTGGTGGGGCCTGAATAGACAAGTACCAGCAATGCTCCAAATTTTCGAACCCTAAATTTTCTCTTTAGCACAACAATTTTTCCCCTGAAAAAATTGGTGAATGATGCCGAGGATTCCGGCGGGTGCCTCTTCTTCGTTGTTTCTGTTGAATTCTTTCATTATTACATACCTATTTGCCATTATCTCGCCTTTTTTAACCATTTTTGTTCCTTCAGCCTCTTGCAATAATAGTATTGTATTCTTTCTTTTTGTCATTTTGCGCGGGTATTCATTCCCTCTTTTACCGTACACATATTGGTCAAAAGTCCTATAATATAAATCCCATCAAACCCAGTTATTTTTTTATCAGAAGAGATGGGATTTTACTCACGGAAAATGTGTTTTAAACTCTTTAAAACCTATTGGACCTTATTGGGTCAAAATTTTCGGAATTTTTTTCGGGAAAAATCCCATCCTCTACTGATTATTTTTTGGCTTAAATCCTCTCATTATCTTTGCCCCAACATCCTCTCATCAGAGCATTATGGCATTTTGCTCACACATTTTCGTGCTTTTTATGCCCAATTTTGCGGGGGAATTTGGATTATGATGATGATGAATCACCAAAATGTTCCCCATTTTCCGAATAAAATTACAAATTTTTGTTTTTTCTTTTCCAATGATTACAATTGGCCCCTCCCCCTCCTTCCGCTGATCAGCGTTGTTGCTGATCGGTGGAATTGATCACTTCGATGATGATTAATTGCTCCCCGAGCTTGATTTGCGGGGCATTCATCGATGGTGGTGATGGAATGCACCCTCCCCCCCCCCCCATTGGTCCGTCGTCGATTTGGCGACCACAAAATTTACTTTTCCTCCCCTTTCATCTGCTGTTTGAGCATACACAAAAGCCCCTTCGGCGGACCACAAAAATGCGCTTTTCGAAGCAAAAAATTGGGGAAGTGAAAGGGCCTTCGAATCGGACCAAAATGACTTTTCAATACCCACAAAAGATACAAAGGCTTCATAGTCCAATTTTTCAGTGCCACAACCTCTCCAAAGTTTTGGTTAATTGTGTTGATCAGCCGATCGATCTGAAACTTTCGGGGACCATCACAACAAGTACCTAATCTGGCCCCTTCAACAAAAGTTCGATCACCGATCAACAAATGGGCCGATTATCAAAATTTTCTACATTAAAACCCTTAAAAATGGAGAACAATGAAACACTCACACCCCATTTCATCCTTCCCAATCGGCGGATTATCGCGCGCGCGAGGACACCCTCCCTCTTCCCGCCCAATTGAAAAATTTGCCCAAATTCATCATGAAAATCGCTCTTCACTTACAATGGCCCAATTGATCCAAAGTGTCCTTCGTCAAATTTGGCCAAAAAAGGCATTTTAAAGGTTTTGGAAATTTAATGACAAAATCACCCAAAGAACGATCTAATAGTCCCAAAAAATTTTATGAAAAATTTTTTCTGAACATTTGGCCTAAAATTAAATTTGGTCTCATACTTGTCACAAAAAATTGGCCCAACATTCTTCTATGACCTTTTGTCTAAAATTATCCCAATTTGGCCAAAAATTCCTCGAAACTCAATATTCCCTAAATGTTCCAAAACATCCTCGAAAATTTGGCCTAAAATGTTTCTGAAAATTGGCCCAAACTTCCACAGATTCGGCCGGATGCTTCTTCCGCCCCTCCTCCCCTGCTGTTCCCTCGTTTTGCTTTTGCTGTGCTTCTGTGGCCAACTTTGCCGGGCCTTCCGGACCCAATCCGCCGGCGTCCGCGGCACTTTGATGTGCGGGGGTAAGTGATCTTTGACCACTTGGCCACTTAATCCACTTTCACCTTTCGATCGATCTCAGATAAGCCATTGGCGGACACAAAAGTAAAAATTTAAATTTTGGAAATTTCTGAATTTTGGTCTCCTTTCCTCGTCAAGATCAAGCTGTACGACCACGACCGGGGCCCGGACGTGGACGACCTGATGGGCTCGACCAGCACGGACTCGCAGGGCCGCTTCCAGGTCAGCGGCAAGGCCAGCGAGCTGACCACCATCGACGTGCAGCTCAGAATTTGTGAGGCCAAAAGGATTTTTTGGGTTTTTTGGAAAAATTTTGGATAAAAATTTGAGAAATCCAATTAAATATTGAATTCCAACAAGAAAATTGTCGGAGAACTATTTGGATTGAAAAATGATCAGATAGGGTCCTGTGGGAAAAATGAAATTCAGGTTAGAAACATATGAAAATCGCTTAAAAATTTTTCTCGCTTTTTTCTGTCAAATTTGGCGAATTTCGACCTTTTACAGTACTTTGGTCCTTTTACAGTCCATGACTGTGACGACGGCATCATGCCGTGCCAGCGCAAGGTCACCTTCAACATTGTGAGTGAATTTTGACAGCATTTTGGCCATTTATGGCCACCATCCCATTATTCAGCCCGACTCCTACGTCACTGCGGGCTCCACACCGGCCAAGTTCTTCGACATTGGCTCCGTCAACATGCAGATCATCTTTGACCACGAGGAACGCTCATGCATCAACTGATCCATTAATCCGGATTTTTTAAAATAATTTTTGTAATTTAAACCAAAAAATAAATAAATGTGTAAATATGTGCAAAAATTGGGTGAGAGATCAGTAGCAGGAAAGGGGAATTTGGGGAGGGCAAGAGAGCATTATTTGCCTGAGGGGGAATTTGGGGTCAGATGATCACACTGATCAATGATCACCAATCCAGCAGCAGCAGTACCCGATCGACACCCTTCTTGCTAGCCCTTTTCCGCACAAATCGGATGGCCAACTTGGTGAACTGAAAAAGCATTTTAAAAAATCAAAATTAGACGGGAAAATCCTGTTCAAATCCAAAAAAGAGGTTCCGGATGGCCATCTCCCAACATGCTCACAAAGAGAGCTAAAAGTTCCCTTAAAAAATCCGTTAAATTTTCCGGAATTTTTTAAAATAACATTTAGTAAATTGATATTCTCGTCTAACTTCAGCCCTTGTCTATAATTTTTTTTAATTAGGCGATTCGAACCCGAAAATTTCGTTAAAAATTTTAATTTTTTACCACATTTATTGCAAAAAGTGCCAGGGCAGTGCCGACGGGGAACAGCCAAATCCAAAGAGGAGGTGGTTGGGTGCCGAAGGCCAAGTTCAAGCTGGGCACGTAGATGAGCAGACAGAGGAGGGCCAGGTCGAAGAGGAGGGCCAGCCAGAGGGGCCAGTTATGGAAGCTAAGGAGAGAAAAAAATCGGGTAAAATAAAAAATAAAAATGTAAAAGATTAAAAAAATAATAATGAATGATAGGAAAACTTAATAAAATATAAAAGAAAATTCCAACACCAGACACCAGGCCCGGCGCCAAGGGGGTCAAAGTGGGCATATGCCCCCAAACTCGGAAAATTTAAAGAAAAATTCGTTTTGTGCCCCCCCCCTTCCAAAAAATTTTTCTGGCGCCGATCCTGTTCAACTCACATTTTGGTATCCCACCAACATCGTCGCATCAACCCGGCACAAATCCACACGTGGACAAGTTGTGTGCCGATCAGGGTCAGCAACCAGGCGGCACGAGCTTGGCCGATGATCAGGTCCGATTGGCCCCCAGATTGGCCACAACAAATGGAACCCGAGGCGATGGTCAACTTCAAAAATTGAATAAAAATATAATTAAATATCAAATTAAATTACATTTTGGGCATTATTCCACCAAAATTGGGTGGAATCGAGCAGATCAACCGAGATGGTAGCACCGGATTGCCAGAAAACGGACAGATAGGCGAGCAGGGAGCCCAAAGTGATCAGGAAGCCGGCGATCAGGTAGGCATAGAGCAGAAGGGCCATCGGGGCCAGGGGACGACTGAAAAATGAGATTTGGAAAGAAAATATCAAAGAATAATGATAAATCTGCACAGGAAAAAAATAAATTCCATATTTCATAATTATTTTTCCCGAAATTTTATAGATTTCTGAGGCCAAAAAATTTATCAAAATTCTTTTTTAATAGGTGAAGCATTAAAAGCAGAAAAGTAGGCAAAATATTGAAATTGTACCGTCTTTTGTGGTTTCCCGGCGATGCGTTGGTGGTGGATCGTTGTAAAACCAACGCGATGGCGGGCGGAACTTGGGCGACGAGGGTGACTGTGAGAGTCTGGACCGAGGTCAGGGCAGGCGGAAGGGACAGGAGGAGGGCGAGCAGGACGGGGAACAGGGCGGGGAGGGTGAAGGACAGGGAGAAGGCCAGGGTGCTGAATGGGGGAGGGAGTAAATCTGATTGAGAAAAACAGTATAAAATAAAAAAAAAGTCATGCCAATAAAAATTAGCTGGTTTAAAAAATTAAAGAATTTTTAGGAAAAAATAGTGTAAAAATCGATTAAAAAATACATGAGAAAAGTGCGAAAAAACTAACAGTAAAAATAGATCGCAGTGGGTGTGATTAGAACCGTAGCTCTATTGTAAGGAGACGGAGAGTTTTTTGCAAAAAGGAAGAAACTAAAGAATTGTCATTGACAAATTTCACCTCGCCAAATTGTCCACCAACAGTCGACTTTCGCCAATTGCTCGCATTAGGTTCGGCAGCGCAACATTGCCGCAGAGCACATCGGCTGCTTCCCTGAGCAGAACGGAACCTGCGAATAAAAAATTGATTTAAAAAAAAATTTCGCAGAAATTTTCGGCGGAACCCACCCTCGCTCCTGCCAATTCCGACATTTGCCAAACGCAATGCTGGCCCATCCCGCAGCGGGTCGTCCCCGACAAAAGTGACGGAATGGCCGTGCGATTGCAATTCCTAAAAATTACAAAAAATCCTCAATTTGTCTCACAATTTCACATTGATAAGTGCCAAAATTTGTTGTGGATCGAGCTGGGAGAACACCGCATGGCGACCACTGTCGGCGGAGGAGAAGGACATCATTTGGGCGTACAGTTTCTTGCCCAAATCGAGCTCGCCGGATTCTAAATCTAAAGCAAAAAGCAAACAATTTGACCAACAAAAAGGTGGTTCCGACTTTTTATAACCAAAATGGGACATAAATTTTGCATTTGTTGGAAACAAAAGGAGAGAGAGATAGCACGTCAAGTCCCCGGTGGTATCCAAGATTTAAAAATTTTCACCCACTCTCATCGTTGTTCTGTTTTTGCTGGCGATGGTTGCTTTTCCCCTTTTCTTCATTGTCGCTGCGATCGGAGGAATGGTAGCCGGAGGATGAGCTGGTGGACATGCTCTTCTGCAGAGATTTGGGGCCAAATGGACCGGCGCAATTGTCCAATGGCATCTTTATAAAAATTAAAAGCGGTATAAAATGCTAATTTAAGGATTTAAAATTTTAGGGAATTTTTTGAAAAATCCTAAAAATGTTTCAAGAATTTGCGACTAATTCAGTTTTAAAATCTTTCGTTTTATTCCGCAGAAAAAACTCATCTTTCGGTCTAAAAACCTAAGTATTCCCTCTTTTTTTATTTTTTCTGCAACAAAAATAGTCATTTTATGATTTCCTACCTGGATGACGCTGATCCTCCCCTGTTGGTCTTTTTGCGCCTGTCCGACGAGTCCGAGCTGTTCAGCAACCGCTTCCGCCACCAATGGGTGTTGATCCGACAACAGAACCAGTCGGACCCCATCGGATGAGGAGGATGATGATGAGTTGTTCAATGCGCTAATTTGGGTCCGACACTCGTTGAGGGGTGGATCCGCCAGTGCCAACATCCCTGAAAAATTACTTCAAATTTATTTTTTGTAATAATTTTTAAAATTTACAAAAATGATTTTATTTGTAATCACCAAATTATAATTTTTAATGCATTAATAGGTATTTTATTGCGTGATGCGCCAAAAAAAACGCACCCAAAAAGCACCAAAGGGGCGAATCGGAAGTGCTGGCGTTGGTGGACGATGATGATGAGCCCATCGTCATCGTCGCCATCCGCCGATCCCATTCGCCGACCATAGCGGAGGAAGGCGAGGAGGAAGAAGGGGTGAGCAGCAAAGAGGGAGGCGGAAGGGGAGGAGAGACAGAGGCAAAGACGACATCATTGTCATCAGCATCATCATCATCATGTTCATCGTCCGAGTACAGGTCCAACACCGCGAAACCCACACAGCTCTTGGCCTGGCCAGACAGCGCCAGAAAGGTGTCCTCAAATTGTAAATTCATTAAAAAAAATGGCGCTAGTATGAAGACGGCCCATTTTGGGACTCAAACTTTTTTTGAGTCCCGGTACTCAAAGACGATAATTAGTCACGCTGCCACGGCGAATGTACTTCTTTATCAGTTTATAAAGTGTCTTCTTCTTTCTGTTTTTCACACGGGCACAAAATGCTTGACCTCCTTAAATTGTACAGTTAGATACCCGTTTATCATCATGCCAACACAAAATGCTGGCATATTAATAGTAATCATGCCAACACATAATGCTGGCACATAAATAATAATTACGCCAACACATAATGCTGGCACATAAATAATAATTACGCCAACCAACACAAATGCTGTCAAGTAAACGGTACAAATAAAATTTACCATCGCCGCGTTCTATGCCTCCAAAGTACCACATTTGGGTGCCTCGTTTGGGTTTTCCACGATGATGTTCATCTTTGAGTACCGGGACTCAAAAAAAGTTTGAGTCCCAAAATGGGCCGTCTTCATACTAGCGCCAAAAAAATAATTTTTTGACAAAAAAAATAAAATTCCAGAAAATCTTCAATTTTCGAAACATTCAAGGGGAGGTGAAATTTAAAAAATAATTAAAAAAAACCAAATTTCACGGATTCGGGTTTTTAATGTACCTCAAATTCGGCCATGTGCTTGTCGTCGATCAGCTCGTCGTCGTCCGTGCCCTCCGTCCCTCTCACTTTGGTGCACATCCGGAAAATGTCTTCTGCCGGACCCCTCAGCAACAATCGATGATGGCGGTGACCATGATGATGATTTTCTCTTGCGGATTCATTGAGCACCACCAAATCCATCGAAGGCGGAAGATCCGCGGGCAAAATGCCATCGGGGAATTGATTCTCTCGCAAAATGCATTGATGCTCGTCCCGAAAGAGATTGACCGGGTCCAATTGGGCCAAAAACTTAAAAAAATTCAAGTTAAAAACAATGTACGATCAAGAAAATTTTTTTTTCAAATTACCAAAAATTAATTGTTAAAAAATTATCCAAAAAATGAGAAAAAAGCACTTTCAACATGGCCGAATCCTCGGGCCGTTGTCCGGACACCGTGGTCATTCCGGACAGATCGGCTTTGTGCGCAAGATAGGAAGTGACCCGGTTCAAGGGGGCCTTTTTCGACGGCAATGATGCACAAATCGGGTGGTCTGGCATCGGAACTTTATGGCATTTTGAAGGGTGATCCACTTGCTAAAAAAGTTTAAATCCCCATAAAGCCGTAAAATTCGGTCTCTTACCCCATCGGTTCTCTGCGTTGTTCGTGTGCAAAATGCGATTGTTTTGAGCATTTCCATTATTGTGGACCCAAACTTTTCCTTGGGTCCTTCCTCCACCAAACTCCCTGTTGGGATCACTTTGTTTTGACCGGCCAACCAAAGATCCGTCACTGTTGGTCGATTTGCAGTGAAAACGGCAGATGAATGGACCTGTGCAAAATGGGGAATTTGGACCTGAATTTTCCGATTTCCCAAACCATCAACACGGATGTTCGGCCAAGGGCATCCGCCGTTTTCATCCTTCTCAGCAACATTCCGCCACATTTCCTGTTCAATCGTCGTGCCATCAACAAGAATTGAGCACTCAAAGTGAGGGGAAGGGCTAAAAAAATTGGCAAAAATTTCAAAAAAAAATTTTTTGAAAAAATCCAAAGACCCTGAGGCACTGCGGCGATCAAAACGACGAGGAAAATGTGGACAAATGAGTGGAAAGGATGGGCAAAGTCGGAGAGCAAAAAGGAGAGGAGCAGGGCGGCCGATGAAAGGGCCAGGGAGGCCCAGACAAGACAGCGGACCAGGAGACGGTAACTGTGCTGGAGAACGCTGTCCTGGTGGTGGTGATCCGTAGATGTAGATGAACCATGGAGGTACGGCTTGAGCGAGAGGAGTCGGGAGAACAGCTTGAAAGAGAAGAAAATCAAACGGATGGATTAGAGGAGAAGATCAACCCTAAAAACTAGGAAATGAAAGAGGAAAAGCACCAAAAAATGAAAATCGAACAATTTCACTCTTAAAGCCTAGAAAAATTAATAAAATTTACTAGGTGTTCCGATTTGTGGATTGAGGTTTTTCCTCAAGAAACACATTTTTAACGTTGAAAAACCTGGGCACAACTGCAAAATAGTCAAAAAATTTCCCCCAAGATTATACCTTTGAAAATTGATTTATTAGTGAAGTTGGTTCTACTTCAACTTACCGTATTTTTTCGGGTTCGAACAACGAATCCAAGAGCGCGTCCGCGGGTGCAAGTGAACTCCGCGAAGAGCATGTTGCGGACCCGGAACAGGTCGGAATGTGCGGGCGCTTGGTTGGCCGTGAACTCTGCCAGTGGTTCGGTGCATCCGGTCATCCAACTTGTGTCCGCCAGAAAATCCGGGTCCACGTGCTGAAAAGTTTAGGTTTTTTCAAATGAAAATTTCAAAATTCGACCAAAATGCGAAGGTCAGCGGGCACCCGCTGTGCAGTTTCCACCCAAAGCAGATCCCCGGGCAGGATGTCCTTCTCCCGGATCGCCATTTGGATGCCCTCGCGGACAACGGAATAGCATGTCGGGGGTTGGCCGGAGACGGCGCCTTTGTGGAAGGAGCTGCCCAGGCGGCGAATTCGACTGCGCTCGAAGGCACCTGTGAAAAAATGGCAAAAATGTAAAAAATTTTGATGGAGGATGGGTCAAGGCCTTAACTAAGGGGAGAAGGATTGGGGGAATTTCTTACCCCTCTCCCACTCCAAAAAATCGAAAAAATGGTAAAAATAAAAGTTTTAATCTTAAAAATTTAAAAATATTTTTTCATAAGGGTAAGCAGAGTTCGATGAGGGGGTTGGGTCAAGGCCGTAACTAACAAGGGAAGAGAGAATTTGGGGGATTTCTTCCCCCTTAAAAATTAAAAAAAAAACAAGAAAATTTCAGGAGGAGGGAGAAGAAAAAAATGATTTGAAAAATTGGTGATTTCCCATCCTAACATAAATTTTTTTGGTTACGCCACTGGATACTACTTCTCCATACTCATCTCTGCTCCATCAATGGTCTCTTTTTTGTTCGAAAAACCCGTTTTCAAGGAAACCATTTTCACAAACCCCTATCAATTTTTCCTAAATTGTGCTTTCTAATAAATTTTCACGGACCTAAAACCTAAACCTTCGGAGATCAAAATAATATTTCTGAATTAAAAATGCACCGATGCCGATGATCAGAGCAAGGACGAGGGCCTGGAGAAGGACCAAAGGCACAACGGTGGGCCGGGAGGGCGGGTCGAGCAGCAGGGTGAGCAGGCAGAGGAGCACGGAACAGGCGAGAAGGAAGGCGAACGGAGAGCACAGACAGCGACGCAGGGAGCGGAGGGCGGCGCGGAGGGAACGCGAGCGCCGAGCGCGGCACTGGTCCGCCAGGCGCAGGCGCGCTTCATCCTAAAAAAATTATAAGGAAAATGGAATTTGTGCAGAAAAAAGGCAGCGGATATTGTGCAGTTTAAGTTTATGTTTCGAATATCCAAAAAAACACATATACTTTTAGAATACTTAGTCTCCCTAACTAAAATAAAAGCCAAAAATTTTTAAGATAAAACCGATTCCGATGATGGAATTTTTATCGATAGAAGATTTTAGTTAAAAAAAAGTTGGAAAAAGGACGTAAAATTAAAATAGACTCTCGATAGAAATGGACTTTTCTATCTATGATCTTTTGAAGCGAATTCCTTGTTGAAAAATAGTACAGAAAAAATGAATAATTGGAAGGAAAAAGAAACAAACAAACAACAATCATTTAACATGGCATTTTACCGTTTACATACGCGTTATAAAATCATAGAGGCGGAAAAGGAATTTCATTTCTATGGATTTTTTACGCTGATTTTACGCGTATGTAAACGGTAAAAGTACCGTATCGAAATTTTTTTGTAGTTGTTTTGTCCTTGGAGATGTTTGATAGATCTCGTGCGGGTCGACGCAGAAGATCCCCGGACAAAAGATCCCCAATGACTTTGTTTTGATCATAACTCAGCTCAGAAGCAAATTTAAGTTTTGATCTTGATGTCAAAAGATAGGCCTAAGTGTCTATTACAAACTTGCAAAAAAGATCATCCAGTTTGGCCAAGTAGAAAAAAAGTTATGGCCACATCTTGGCCAAAATCGCGGTTTTATGGCTTAATCTGGCCATAACTTTTTTTCTACTTGGCCAAACTGGATGATCTTT
>LDKF01000076.1:38785-52304 GCA_001026735.1 Rotylenchulus reniformis | reverse complement strand
GGGGGGGGGGGATGTTCCCGGAAGCAAAAAATCGGGAAAATTGCGGAGAAAATTTGGAGGACGCCATTGTGGAGGGTCCCGATGGTTGATTGGATTGATCGGGGACCCTTCAACAGCAGGCAGCACAGATCAAGATCACACTTTGGAAAAGGGGAAAACACACACATAAATCAAGGCCATTTTGGGCGCAAAATGCGAAAGGACGAGGACCAGCAGGACCATGAATCAATTAAAAATCGCAGAATTAAATATTTAGGGGGAGGATGAGAGCAACCGAAGCTTGGAACCTGGCATAGAGATCGGGGAACCCAGTCGAGAAAATCCAACCCCTTGTCTGATCACTGATCAAAGTTTTATGATAAGGATTCAATTCGATTTTTGGCCAGGAAAAAGCGGAAAAACTCGTTTCAGATGCCAAAATCGGCAAAACCGTTGATCAATATAGTTACCCGAGGACATATCACGGTTCCCCGATCGCTACCAGAAATTGAGCCAACCAAAAGGCATTTTCCTTTTGGATGTCCGATCAGATCAGTGATAAAAATTTGAATGTCTTATCAGTTAATCATTTAAGGGGGATAGAGGGGGGGGGGGNCCCCCCCCCCCCCCCCCGAGCAGCCGATTAATCCCCCGCCATCCCCAACTCCAAATAACCGCCCGCGCCGGGAGCCGGGGATTAGCGCATTGGCTGATCGGCGGTTGATGAGAGCTCAATCAAAGCAATTTTTGCGATCAGCAGAAGAGTGATCAGAGGAGGAGGAGAGAGTGTGGGAAGATGAGAGGAGGACAGACAGAAGAGGAAGAAGAGAGAGAGCTCGTGGAAGTGAGAGGAAAGGAAAGCAGAGGAATGGGGAAAAAAGTGGAGAGAGAGGAAGGGTGCGCGAGACTGATCGGAGCTTCTGATCGGCATTGATCAGATTAAAGAGACAGAGAAGGAAAGTGAAAGGAAAAGAAGGCAGACAAAAAGGAGAGAGTCTGGGAAATGGGAGAGACATTTCGTACAGATTCCCCAAAACTCATAAAACATTCGCCGATGGTGTGCAATCCGTTTATGGGTGTTAACACCTCCGTCGATCATTGTGGTTGTTATTTATGCCCAAATCCCTTAGACGGGGGAAGGGACAATTTGCCCACCGTCGCCGCCGATCGACGATTGGACACATTTTTTGTGTTTTTGTGTACAATATTAATCGACGGTGGCGGGGACGGGGGATGGTGTGTTTGTTGTTTTTTGTTTGTTCCGTCCGATCGCGCAAGTGTTGATTGACCATGAATGATCGCTGGAGGCCCATGAGTTAAGAGGGGCCGCCGCCGGTTTTTGGCCTCCTTCCGCCGCCCGGGGACGGGGGAGAGGTTGCAGAAAAAATTCGCAAAAATTTCTGCAAAATTCTCTTCAGTCTAAGTTGGAGGAAATTCGACCAAAAAATGGTAAAACCAATATCGCAGCGTTTGAACCTGCCTATGGCTTCCTCGACCAAATCAACCACTTACCCAAGTGAGCCATGGGAAGCATGAATTTTAGCAAAAAAGAGAAATTTCGCAAAAAACTAAAAGTTCGGTCGGAAGCGGAGGAGAAGGATGGGCAAACAAAATTTGGAGGGGCAAACAAGTTATCCAATCGGAAGCGGAAGAGAGTAGAGAGAGCGAAATGTTGAGGGGAAAATGATGAGGAAATCGCGAAAAAAAAAGATTAGGGTGGACCCAGAGGGGGGGGGGGGGGGGGGGGNTTGATTCTTTCTTTATTTCTTTTCTTCAACATTTCCTCTGACTCTCTCTTTATTTTGTATATCTCTAACCAATCACATTTGATATTCTACCCTATGGGTTACTGTTTGGCACAACATCTCTTTGCTCTTTTTAAATCCCATTAACCAACTAACTTACCGTAATGGGAAAATACGTGTGAAAATTTATTTTTTGTTTTAAAAAAAACGAGAAAAAATGAAAAAATTAAAAAAATTAACAAATTTTCTTATGAGAAAGGTCTAATCTCTAATCTTTAGATTTTTCCGGCGGTTCTTAAGGTCTCAAAATTTTCTTCGGTTTTCCCTATCTAATTTACAGATTTTTTAATTTTTTTTTTGCCTTCGACCTTCAATTTCCTTCACATAAATCATGAAACCAGACCTGAAGGACCGTGACTTTATGTACAAATTGATCATCGGGTGAGCAATTATCTTTTGTCCCCAAAATTTGGGGAACTTTGGACCTTTTTGGAGATTTGCATGTTTTTCCCGAGAGAATTTGAATTTCCAATTTTTCGCGGATTGGGACAGTTTGTAGCTTTGGCGGACTTTCAGGGCAAATCGGGCCATTTGGGCCCACGTAGAAAGATCGATCGTTTTCAGTAGAGACCGGACAATATCAAAATTTTGCCAAAATTTTACCAAAATTTATCAATATCAATATCAAAATTTTGGTACCAAAATTTTGGTTGGTCCATTTCTGGGTTTTATCAAAATTAACCAATATCAAAATTTATCAAAATTTTGGTACCAAAATTTTGGTTGGTCAATTGTCAATTTTGATAATTTTGGTTGGTAAAATTTTTTAGAATTTTGATCAATTTTGGTTTAGAAATTTGAATTTTTCTAAGGATTTTTTGATCAAATAAGTAAAATTTCAAGACTTTTCTTTAAAAAATACGAAAAAAAGTCATTTTCCAATTTTCTCAGGAATAAGACCAGAATCACACCGCGGTGGAAGCAAATAGCCGGGATGCATGGAAGGGTACGGCTCCCCCTCACTCAAAAAATTTTTGTTTGAAATGTGAAAAATTTTTTCTTTCCAAATTTTTTTTTGTCAGAAACAACCCTTTTATTATTTTTATTCAAATTTCTGAATTGCTTGCAAACTTTTTGATTGGTCACGCTTTAAAGACAAGTCAATTCTGCTCGCTGTTTTGATGAACGCGTCGGTTACGGGAGTTTTATGAGACCAAAAATTTCCTTAGGAAAGTTTTTTTAGAAACAACGCTCTTCCATTATGATAGACCTATATCTTGGCTATAATTCAGCACGGGAATTTTATTCATGCCACTTTTCTTAGCCGATCCAGAGCTTCTCTCAATAAAAACTATCCCCAATCGAAAAAAAAATTCGGCTATTAAAAATGAAAAATTTGTCAAAAACATGAAAAGGTATAATTTTGACAAAATTTTGGTAAAATTTGACCAAAATTGATCAATATCAAAATTTATCAAAATTTTGGTACCAAAATTTTGGTTGGTCAAAATTTAGAGTTTATCAAAATTGACCAATATCAAAATTTATCAAAATTTTGGTACCAAAATTTTGGTTGGTCGCCGTTGTCGGTCTCTAGTTTTCAGATATTTTGGCCGCTGAATTTTGGCCCAAAAAATGAGACAAAAACTTGACCAGAAAATGAGAGTTCCTTTCTTTGGAATTTTGTTTTTTATTTTATAAGCTCTGGAATCATGAAAGGATTATTGAGAAAAGAACGATCATATATAATTAATTAATTATACGTGGAATACCAACTCGATGAGTTATGGCTCTTTGGTGGTCCGGATCGCGGGATGACACCCTGTTGATGATTGGGCCAAAAATGGCACGTGTCCCCGGTGGATCATCTCGAGAGCGAAAGGAAAGAAAAGTGTGATGAATGATGGCAAATCAGCAGATAATCAGATCGGATTCCGGAGGGGATTAGGGAGCCCAATTTGGGCTTTGGCGGTCAAATGACGCGATAAAATCGCTCCCGAGACGACCCCAAGAAAGGGTTGGGGGTCGTCGCCCCATCTTTCGCTTTCCAAATTTGGCGAACGAACCGAACGGATGATCAATGGACGATGGGGGGGGGGGGGGGGGGAATGGGCGGATATTTTGGAAAAATAAGCAAGGTAGCGAAAAACTGGGCGCCTTCCTCGGACCCCCCTCCCCATCCGAATCTAAAGAAATATGGAAAAATCGGAAAATCGCGGGAAATTTTTGTCAAGACAATGTGTTAAGAAAATGTTGATGCCGACTCTCCAACCCTTAGTTTTTTGGCACAAAATTGTTTCAGAAGAAATTTTGAAAGTTCTTGAGGTGCATGCCATGCATATATAATTATTTCAAAAAGTTGGGTAAGTTGGTGAACCGGGTCAGCGACTCATAAAAACTGATAAGACGGCAATATGCTGATTGTGAAGAAAGATAAATGGGATTTTGGCGCCATTCGCATTCTTTCAAAAAATCGGCTGATAAAAACAGCAAAAGATTCCGGTAAAACACAGCACTTTGGGGGGCTAAACATTGGGTTTTCACAGGCTTTGGCCCCCCTTCTGCTGAAGAACAAACTTTGGGTTTTTTGTTTGCATTTTTCGCATTTTTTCGGGTCCCTTGAGTTGGTTGTTCCTTCCGTTTCGTTCCCGTTCCTTCCGCCGCGATAACACGAGAGTGGGGTGAAGTGGGGCTGGCTGATCATGATCTTGATCACCCTCCCCCCCCCCCTTTGAGAGTGAAAATGTTCGTTCTCCCTCCAATGTGTGTTTGCCCCTCCCCATCCAATTTTTCACTTTTCACCTATCAATTTTCCGGAACGCGAAGAAAAGAATGAAATGACAAAAAGGAATGACGAGGAGAGCGAAAATTGTACAAGAGAAGGAGCAAAACCAAAGGGTTGCAAAGTCCGTCCAAAGCTCCAAAGTGTCACAAGGGGCTCATCAGAAAAATCGAACATAAAAATGGACTAAAATTTAGAATTTTCGGGCCAAAAATTTGGGAATAGTTGATTTTTTGGGCCAATTGAGTTTGTTTCAGCCCCAATGGGTTGGATGTTCACAAAAAATGTTGGAAAATACAGGTTTTTTGGTCGTAAAATTTTGCCTATTCATTTTTCCACCAACAAAAAACAATGAATTTTACACAATTAGTAATGGGCAAAAAAAAGGGGATGGGACCAACGGGGGATGGGGACACAATTTGGTCCCATCCCTCCCGATGATCGTGTTCTGTTCTGCTGAAACAACGGAAAATTGGGAGAGGGGAGAGGAGAAAGGGTGAATTATTGGGTAAACAAAAATCCAATTCAATTCATTCACATCATTCGCCGCCAACAAAAGAATGGCGACCATCGGTCGGGGATTTTTGTGTTTTCCAAATTTTTTTCTTTTTGAAAATCAATCTTTATTTCTGTTTGCTGTTCTTTCTGTTCTCGAATGGGCTGATTCAGCTGAACATTGAGATGAGTCAGCCCGTGAACAACCTCGAAATACGACCAAAAATTAATTTTTAAAAAATGCAATAAAAATTTAGGACTCATCGACAATTTTGTCACAAACCCCGAATTGTTTCGCTATCGAAGTAGCAAATGAAAAAAGGGCAATTACATTCTCGAGACCGAATGATTGGAGGAGATGGGCAAGGGGAGGGGAACGGGAAACGAGGCGAAAAAGTGCGCCTCGGACAAATTGTTCCGCCGATAATGTTCCAATAGTTCTAATCACTAAAACGATCAACCAAGGTCACCAAATGCAATTTTTGTACCAATTTCCTCCATTTTTTGTATAAAAATTGTTGAAAAAAAATAATGTGAAAGAGACCCAAGTTGCTTTAAAATCAAAAAATGCAATTTTCATTCCGAATTTTTGCCTTTTTGTGAAAATTAAAATAAATAAAGAAATAAAAACAAAAAAGTGAATGTGTGTCTGTCGTGTTTCCTATTTTCCTTCGCCCCATTGCCTCCGCCGATACCAGAACCGGACCCGGTGGTCGTCGGACCCGGTGACGAACATGGGCATGCTGGGGGAGTGCACGAATGCCCGGGTCGGAGCAGTGTGCCCGAGGGCCAACAGTCGTTCCCGATCAGAATTCCGGGCATCCCATGAGCACAGGGAACCCGACTTCTCGTCCGGCAACATCACTGGAAAATCAGAAAACCCAATTAAAATTTTGTAAATTATTAAATTAAAAATGGTAATAAATCTTGATGATTGTTTAAAAAATTATAAAATACCATAAACACTTAGGATTTTGATCAAATTTGATATAATTCCGATTTTAATCGAAACTCGTCATAAGAAATTTATTGTTTCTACCGTAATCCTCTGTGTGGTTGAAGTGTGCCTGCATGGAGTGTTCCCGAGCACCAGTGGTACCGGCCCCTGTGTAGGCGATCAGACACCGATTGGTGGACAACTCCCACAACTTTGGCACACTGTCCATTCCCACCGTTAGCACAAACTGAAAAAACAATAAACAAATTTTGGGTTTAACCTTCCATGGAATTATTATTTTTATTACATACTGGGATTGGAAAGAGAATTAATTGTAAGGACGGGAGGTGAAAGGGGTTTCGCTGTTAATTTTTTTTGAAAAATTTTTTCATCAAAGGCAAAAAATTGGTCAATCTTAAGAAAATTTTATAAAACCCAAAAAATTTTTATATATAATGGGGCCTCCGGGGATTCCTCCCCTCCCCCCCCATTCTCCATAATGGGGCCTCTCCTGGGATTCCTTCTCCATTCCCCTCCCTGAAATTTTTTTCTGGCTACGCCACTGATTAAGGATGTAATTTTTTAAGTTTAAAAATAAAAAGATACTATTCCATTTTTTAAATAAAAATTGGCTCGACCTTCCCGTTCCGAGTGAATTGGGCACTGCAAACTGGTGCCCCATCATGGGCTCTTGTGAATGTTTCAATGCATCGATTGGACACGCCGTCCCAAACTGAATTGAATTAATCGGAAATCTTAAAAAATTGTTTTCGCCGCTTACCCTTCACATTTCCATCTCGACTTCCGGTGACGAACATCCGCGCATTCTCGGCATAGCAAACATCCGTGATCGAATCCGTATGCTGATCCTTGGGCACTGAGGAAACAAAACATTGCTAAAAAGAAATGAATTAAAAATGAGAAAAAAATAATAACAGTGGCATAGAAAAGGCAAGGAGCAAGCCCGGCCCAAAATGCGAAGGAAGTAGCATTATCAGGGAAAGAGGTGAAAAAGTAAACGAGCGAATTTCAAAAATTTGCAAAAAAAAAACTTTATTTCGATTTTCAAAGATTTATATCTAAAAAATCTATATCTATAAAAATAATCTCACCAAATTACACCACTACTAAAAATGATTTAATCCATGAAATTTCTCTGGAAACCGACCTGAGTTTCGGCATTGTAAAGTCGAAGTGTTGGATGCCGTGTTCCGCACAGGAAGAACTCGCCACTCGGGTGAAAGCTAAGGGCTGTGATCGGTTCGACTTCCTCAAAAAAATTAACTTTTAAAGTTTAAATTTTCCCAGAAAAATCTCTCACAATGATCGTTTTCATCGCTCTTTTGACCGCTGTTTTTGAATAATCGAACATTTTCAACGTGTAGTCATTGCTTCCCGAGAGTAAAATTGGCTCACGGGGATGGAATTTGATGCAAGTCACTTCCTTAAAAACCAATTACTTATTAGCCAATTTCATTTGTATTTACATCAAGATGATCATAGAGAGTTCTGATAACGGGATGATGGGCATCGGGACCCGATTCACTAAGGGTCGTGTCGATTCTAAAAAAAACCATATATAAATTTTATAAACCATATATAAAATTTGTAGAGAAAACCTGGAAATGATTTTGTCGACATCCAAAATCTTTATCGAGCAATCATGCGAGGCCGTGGCGACTAGGGCTCCTGACAAATGACCAATTAATTCAGGATTATTGGAGAAAAACCTAAATAAAAACCTAACCATCGTTTGAGAAAGCGGCCGCTCGGCAAGGCGCTTTGTGGGTGGTCAAGTACACAGTTTCGTAGAGACTTGGCTCCGGACCTTAAAATTTGGTTCAAAAACAATTTATGATCCAAAATTCTCACTGTTTGGTACAACATCGGCATCGTATTCCAGGTCAAGTCCGGCAGATTCAAAACCGCCGACCTAAATTTGTTAAATTGAAATTAAATGATCGATGACCGACTAGCAATTAGAGCTCGGACCCGGCCCGGACTTTTCCCGGATCCGGGGTCCGGCCTTTTTGAGGGACCCCGGACTTTTCCCGGACTCCAGGGGTGTCCCCAAAATCCGGTTCTGGGGTCCGGGTCCGGGATTTTTAAAAATTCCGTGCTCTACTACAATACCTGCATAATGGTTTCCTTCTCCTTGGCCTCCGGGTCCTCAACAAATTGTTTGGCGACAGTGACCAGCCGAAACAGTTTGTCCGATGGGGGCGGAGGCCTCAGGGAAAGTCCCAGTGTTTGGGCAAGGTTCAGGGCCATTTGTTGGTGGCCATCGTAGAAAAGTTGGCTGAAAATGAAGAAAAAAAGGTAAAAAGACACAAAAGATAATTGCTCACCCGATGATCAATTTGTACATAAAGTCACGGTCCTTCAGGTCTGGTTTCATGATTTATGTGAAGGAAATTGAAGGTCGAAGGCAAAAAAAAAATTAAAAAATCTGTAAATTAGATAGGGAAAACCGAAGAAAATTTTGAGACCTTAAGAACCGCCGGAAAAATCTAAAGATTAGAGATTAGACCTTTCTCATAAGAAAATTTGTTAATTTTTTTAATTTTTTCATTTTTTCTCGTTTTTTTTAAAACAAAAAATAAATTTTCACACGTATTTTCCCATTACGGTAAGTTAGTTGGTTAATGGGATTTAAAAAGAGCAAAGAGATGTTGTGCCAAACAGTAACCCATAGGGTAGAATATCAAATGTGATTGGTTAGAGATATACAAAATAAAGAGAGAGTCAGAGGAAATGTTGAAGAAAAGAAATAAAGAAAGAATCAATTCTTCCATGGTTAGGGTCGGCCATTCTTCACACTTCACAGGAGCTCCATCCATTCCCATCACATCACACTACATATCACAGTGATAGTGATCCCACCCCCATACATCTTTCATTCACCATTTTTAATCTGTGTTCATCGCCAAATTATCATTCTATGATCGGCGCTAAATCGACGGATTTTTGGGGCATTTTTTGAATTTTGATGGATTGGATCAGCTCAGCCCAAGCCCAAGGGATGCAAATGGATTTTTACGAATTGGATGGTATTACTTGACCGGCACAACTCAATGGTAAGCCTTTGGTTTTGATAAAATTTATTTATTTTGCAAATCACTAAAACTTCAAATTTTAACATTGGTTTATCGGCCTAATCTGTCTGATGAGGATGAAGCTTCCATTCGACCGACAAACGTAGAATGAGGCTATGACACAGCCTCCAGACTTCGTTGAAACAAATCATCATTAAAAACCAAAAAATATAATCTGATAATCTCAATTTGTAATAAATCGCGTTATTCCATCCGCGTTGCTTTTTATTCTCTGCATAACTTGAGCCAAAATCGAGCTCTGCTTATATTCTTTTTAAATTTTAATTAAAAAAACACTGCTACTCTACTATGGAATTTAAGCACAAAAAATCAAACTCATAAAAACAAGACAACTATAACATGGCGATTTTATTGTCCAAAATTTTAAATCATGAAAATGTGAAAAAATGAAAAAGTCAAAAATATTCAACACCCAACACGGTAATATGGTATAATCAGCCTCAACATAAATGCAACAATATCACCTCACAATTATTCGTTTTAAAATCATTATTTTGCTCCGAGATATTTGGTTCTTCAATAATAAACATTGATTTAATAATCGACAAAATTAAAATTTACAGACTTAAAACCTTAAAATTCGTTAAAATCTTCCGGTTACATCAAGCAATCCATATAAAGAGCGCAAACGGTAAATTGAATATGTAAGTTTGCATTGATAAACTTAAGAATTGTGCCCTAAAATAACAAAATGAGTCGAGGCAAAAGCTTTGAAATCGATTAAATTGCAATAAAACAAAATCTAAAAAAAAAAACAAAAATTTATTAAAATAAAAAAAATCGGTGATCAAAGATTAAACATTCAAAACGGTCAATTAAACATTTAAATCGGTCAAATTTTAAAATCTACAAAAAAAGGGAAAAGAAGTAATTTTAAATCACAAAGCTTTGGGCCAAACTTGTTACTTACCACTTACCAGTTACCACTAGCTTATTCAGATTAAAGGATTATAAGTGGTTTAAAATTACATTTTAGAATCTACATCGACTTCATCATCTGATAAGGTCTAACAATCGCCGAAAATGTCATCCAAGTTCGATTCCTCAAGTTATGGAGCTGGATCTGATGTAAATTCTTTTGGTGAATCATAATTTTTAAAACCACTAATAATTTTCAGCCCTATGGTTATGGACAAGCGCCCTTTGGAGCTGCAGCCACTGGAGGTTTCCACGGCGGCGGCGCACCGTTTGGTAGAAGAAGGCTTACAAAAAATTTAGGACGAATAAAACCTTAACTTTAGGATTTGGAGGTGGTCCTTTTGGTGGCGGAGCCTTCGGCGAGATGACGAGTCCTTTGGATGCCGAGATCCAGGTGGTGCTACGCGAGATCCAAACCGAAGTTCACCAATTGGAAAACAGCGGAGATTATGGGGAACAGTTTAAGAATGCTCGAAGATTGTTGGCTACTGGTAAATTGGAGAAAAAATGGATAAATTGGATCAAAAATTTTTCATTTTCAGAAGCAACAAAATTGGAGAACAACATTGACCCGGAATGGCTGGAAGTGGACATTAACAAGCCGATCAAGGTCTCCAAGAAGGTGCTGATCCCCAGTTTTCGTCACCCTAAGGTCCTTTTTGGATATTAATTGTCTTCAATTTTCCATTTGGGATTTTCCATTTAGTTCAATTTTGTGGGCAAAGTGCTTGGACCCAAGGGGACAACTCTGCAGAACATTGCCAAGTCCTACAAATGCCATGTCTATATTTTGGGCCGAGGCAGCACCCGAGACCGTGCCAAGGAACAAGTTCGAAAAGATTGGAAATCCCCCAAAAATTGAAAATTTAGGAGTTGTTGAGCAGTGGCGATCCCCAATACGCACATTATGGTGGCCCTTTGCATGTCAAAGTGGAGACTAGCGCGCCGCCAGCGGTCGCTTATCAACGCGTTGCTGGGGTACTTGGCGTGTTGGCTGAACTGCTTCAACCGGTGGGGGAAAATAATGAATATTTTTGCAATACTTTGATATCCTTTTTCAAGATCAAAGACACACACATTGATGGGATCACCACAGAGCCAAACCCGAATCTGGAGGGCGGAGAGGGGGGAGAAGGTGACGGAGAGGCGAATGGATCGGAGGAGTTGGGAGGAGGAGGAGGACCAAGTGAGTTTTTTTTGGATTCCCTTTTTTAATAATTTTATAATTTTGTTGTTTATTTTTTTCCTTTCTAGGCAGACCAAGTGGAAGCGGAAACCGTGATTACGGCGGACGTGGTGGTGGCGGTGGTGGTGGCAGTTTTCGTGCTCGCGGCAGAGGTGACAATCGCGGCGGATTCGGCAGAGGTTTCAGCGGTGGACGCGGTCGCGGGACTCCGGGTGGTGGTCGCGGGGGAGGACGAGGGGGTGGACAGAGAGGGTAAGCTGGAAAGTAAAGAGAAAACTCACAGGATAAAGGATATTCAATTAAAAAATTAGTTGAAACTTTCAAAAATGGTTTTGGACACCGCAAAATGTTTGCATCAGAGTTCACTTGTTTAATTTTAAGGTACCAACCCTACTAATCAGCATCACCATCATAATCTCATTGAGGCGACCAATGGATGGGAGAAGGAGGTTGAGAATGATGCGAGATAAAAAAACAACCCCATTTATTAACTTAAATATATTTGGCGATCGTTGCACGACGTTGATGATTCCTTGGTTTATTTTTCTGCTTGGATCTTCATTTATTTATGTTATTTGTCGGATTCGCATTAAAAATATTCAAATTCTTCCAAAATTCGATCTAATTCCTTCCTTTAGTTTCGGTACATCCCTCGGACAAATGGATGGATGTACTTTAGGATTTGGGGCCAAGGGATGGGACCAATCCCAATGGTCATAAAATAACGGTGTCCCCCCTTTATCCATCCGATGGATGTTCCCTTTCCCCCCTCTCATCTCTTGGCCTTTGTTTGTTCACGCGATCGAATGGAATGAATGGGGGCGATAAAGCCCCCCCCCACTCTCGATGAGACTGGGCCAGCACAGAGGTCAGCAGAGAGAGAGAGAGAGAAGGGGGGGGGCTCAGCACCCCCACCCGAAGAGTGAGAAAATGGAGAAAAGCAAAGAACTTGAGAATGGGGNGGGGGGGGGGGGGGGGGGAGGGAAGGAGGACAAATTCATTGGTCATTTGGCCGAAGGGACCCGAATTTGAGCAGCAAATGGACCCCCGAACAAGGACATGTCCCCAGCCATTTTCGTCCTTCGGTACTTTTTTATAGCTCCGCGTTTTGTTTCAGCTGGTTATAAAATTTTATAAAAATTTTTCCCTTCGATAGCTTTTGAATCTCCTCCCTTCACCAAACTTTAGCCTCGTCATCATCTGCCAACAAATCTGTTGAAATTATTTTTTTTGCAATTTATTTTATTTTTTTAATCTTCCTAACATTATATTTTGCTTTAAATGTGTAAAAAATTATTTGCACTCAAGCGGAATCGAACCGGGTCTGTTAAGCCGAAGCCTAAGCCTAGATGGCGTAACTTGCCAGATCGTCCATCCACTCTGNGGAGGACAAATTCATTGGTCATTTGGCCGAAGGGACCCGAATTTGAGCAGCAAATGGACCCCCGAACAAGGACATGTCCTCAGCCATTTTCGTCCTTCGGTACTTTTTTATACATAGCTCCGCGTTTTGTTTCAGCTGGTTATAAAATTTTATAAAAATTTTTCCCTTCGATAGCTTTTGAATCTCCTCCCTTCACCAAACTTTAGCCTCGTCATCATCTGCCAACAAATCTGTTGAAATTATTTTTTTTGCAATTTATTTTATTTTTTTAATCTTCCTAACATTATATTTTGCTTTAAATGTGTAAAAAATTATTTGCACTCAAGCGGAATCGAACCGGGTCTGTTAAGCCGAAGCCTAAGCCTAGATGGCGTAACTTGCCAGATCGTCCATCCACTCTGACCTAGTGCGCCAAAGGGGGTGGCAACAGTGAAAGTAACTCCACTGTATAACAGGCTTGGGGATACGATTCCGTTTGAGCGAACATATACTGTACATATTATGAATGGGGAAATCCGGCATTTCCCCTTCGCCCCCGTCTATTTTCGGCACTCCGATCACTGATCACCCTCCCCCCTCCCATTTTATGGCCCTCGGCGGATGCCCAAAATTTTATGGCCCTTCCTTCCCGGGTCCTTTCTCCCTCGTTCCTTCCTCTGCTGACCTTCTCCAATTCCTTCGCCCCAATAAAAAATTGGATCGTTAACGATGGACGGCCCTCCCTGCCCCCGTCCATCGGCCGCCATTTGGGGGCCGATGATGACGAGGCTAAAGTTTGGTGAAGGGAGGAGATTCAAAAGCTATCGAAGGGAAAAATTTTTATAAAATTTTATAACCAGCTGAAACAAAACGCGGAGCTATGTATAAAAAAGTACCGAAGGACGAAAATGGCTGAGGACATGTCCTTGTTCGGGGGTCCATTTGCTGCTCAAATTCGGGTCCCTTCGGCCAAATGACCAATGAATTTGTCCTCCCTC
>LDKF01000076.1:16597-31836 GCA_001026735.1 Rotylenchulus reniformis | reverse complement strand
CCATTTCGTCGCGCCCTTTCCCCCTCCCCGGCTCGACTCCTCCCTCCTCCTCCAAAATCCCCCAATTTTCCTCCCATCCCCCATTCCATTCTTCTTCCTCCTCCTCCATCATATATCTTCCCAATCATCATCATCACTCATCCATCCATCCCCAAATTCATTCACCGACTTTTGACTTGAGTTACCCCATCAATTCCCAATTTATCTCCCTCACTTCTCACTCAACTCATTTATGGATTTTTGCATTGTAATATTTTATTTTAAGGATTTTTAAATTATTTTATGCAAAAAACCTGAACTTTGCTGGTTACTATGACATGAGAGTTTAGGCCCAAAAAATTGTTGCACTTCCGGTTTTATCTCGAGTTTTTCACACTCGTTTAATGTTTTTTTTGTGTTGTAATTTTTAAGAATTAACATTTAAAAAAAAATCCTTAATTTACCCTTTATTTTTAGAATTTCTTGCAGTTAACGTTTGTTCACTTCCCTTTTCCCCGATAAATTCCGTTTCCGCTCGTTACATATATTTTTATAGTACAAAATGTTTAAGCAAACTATTACCGTCCATTGTTATTTTTAGATCCACGATATTTCTTACACTCGCCAGAATAGGACGCAACAAGGCAGACAAATCCGATCATCGTCCTCTTCCTCTTTTTCTCCGCCGGAGGACTGATCTTATCAGCTCCCCTTCTCCATCCCCTCGCCATCTTCTCGGGTCCGGCATAATGCGTCTTTCAGCCATCCTGTTACTTTTGTTGCTCTCCTTCGCCAACCTTTACTCCACAAGGGCACTCAAAGGTCAGGATTATTTTTTGAGGATTTTTCGGCATAAAATCCGAATCCCGAATTTTACGCTCCTTTTCAAATAGAAAAATTTTGGCGCTACCTGAAAAACGGTAACTTTTGAAAACCCATAAATTTAACAGGGGGACCCTTTTCAATTGAAAACCAAAAAAAATTTTTTTTTATCTTTTTAACTACTTTTTGAGCAAAAGCATTGGAAAAAACATAATTTTCTTTTTTGCCTAACATAAAAGGGGGGACCCTTTTACTGGTAGTGGGTTTTCAAAAGTTATCGTCTTTCAGGTAGCGCCAAAAAAATTTTCCAGGCTCGAATTCCAAAATAAAATTGGTCCGATCACTTCCCCCATTTTGGCATTCACCAAATCTCTTACACCTTCCTATCCTCTGTCACCTATCCCCCCGGCTTCTGTGTTGTCGTGCATAAATTATCGCTGGGGGCCATTTAGGGCACATTGACCCTCTCCCAAAAATGAATTGAGCAATGGGCGCGCTGCGCCTTTTGAGCGCTGAATTTGGGTGTCTAATTTCCATTTTATTACAGTGAACCTGTTGGACACCCTCAACGCCACTTCGGAGCTTAACTGGCGCACCTACTCCAATCTAGACGAGAAGGACGGGGTAAGGACATTTGGAATTTATTTTAATTTTTACGAAATTTAAAAATTCGAAAACCCACAATTCGGGAAGAAAATCCTGAGTATCATCTCATTTAAAATCCGAAGAGCGAAGACTAAAGAACTCAAAACCTACCACATTGCGCGATTGTTGTCATTCAAAAGTTTAGGTCATCCAGGGAGAAAATCCTGAATCCATCAATCCTTCCCTCCTCCTGCTACCCATAAGCCTTTATCCCCAGCCCAACATGGTGGTCAGCCATGCGCATACAATTGTGGATGGAATAAGAACATAAATGTGGGGGAGGGAGGGGGAGGAGACCGTTACCAATCGCCTTCCAAACCCTCTCCCCCCCCCCCNGAACGGACCAAATGGTGCCCTTTTCCCCAATCCCAAAAAGTTGATTCTTTCGTTCGCATTGACTGAACAAAAAAAATTTTGGGATTGGATGGATCGGAGGGATGAAATCCCAGCCGAATTCTCACCCAATTCTTAATCCTCGTTGAACTCTGCGAAGAAGAAGAATGAGCCGCTCAAATCGGCGGGCAAAGAGGGGGAGGGGCAGAGAGGTTGACGAACATTTAGACGGATTATTGGAGGGATGGGGTGAATGCCGAAAAGTTGGGAATAAAGAGCCGACGAAGACGGTGACCCGACCTGGGGAACGTCGGATGGACGGATTTTATTGCCTTTTTATTGGTGATGAAGAGTCGCTACTGACTGGGATGAGAGTGTTGGGTAAATAAATAGAAAATGCCGGAATTATTTAGGCAAGAAAACTCCAGAAAAAATGAAGAAATTTTATAAAATCCGATCATTTTTTCCATATTTCAGTGGTTGGAGGAGACTACCTTTTCGCGCACCGAAAACCGCAACCATCAAGCTTATTCGACATGTAATCAGGAGCCGGACCATCTGGTGGAGAACTGGTTGCTGATCCCGCCGGTTGAGCGGGGCGAAGCACAGCGATTGCTATTGGACTTCAACTTCACCATCATCCGATGCGCTGTGGTGCCGCAACTGATGCGGTCGAACGGGTGCAAGGAGACGCTGAAGCTCTACGCAGTTCAGCTGGACCGGGGTCAGACGTTGGCCACGCAGAATTGGCACAACGAAACCAAATGGTCAGTTGGGGGGTTTAGGATTTTTTATAGAGGAGCCTTTATATTTCGGATTTTTGACGGTATTTTTGAAATCGAGGATTCATTCAAAGGTGGGATAATTTTTTTTGGAGGATTTAACCAAAATTATCAAGTTTTGGGGTCAATATTGAATCGGATCTGATCAGTCAGACTAAGTTTAGATTTTAAATTTGCTTAATCTTAAAATAACTCATCAGGGACTACGTGGACACCCTGGTGTCCCACTCCACGGACACCGGCATTCCGTCACCAACCGACGCGGAAAAGACCTTCACCCAGACCAGTTCCTACGCAGTCTCCAGGCATTCTGTCCACTTTGCGCTGCGCAACACGGGTGCTTGTTCCTCCATTTTGTCGGTCAAAGTCAGTCAAAATCATTCCCATAGTGAATTGATAAAAATTTTTTTTTGATTTTTCTCAGATTTATTACAACGTTTGTCCCGAGCAAACAACGCCTCCTCATCTGTTGCAACTGTCGCGGACTGTGACTTCACGGGATCAGCACGGGGTGGTCAGTGTTCCGGGTCGTTGTGCCATCAATTCCTCGCCGGTGATCATTGCACCATCAGAAACCAGAGGTGAGCTTATCGTCAGGGGAATTTTCAGCATTTTTACAGAAAATTCCATAAAATTTTGCATTTTTCAGCCCATCGTCGTCACTCTGCCGCCGCCTCCCCTCCGCGGATCTCTTTTTTGCCATCTCTCTCGCCGCCGACAGCAATTTGCAAGGCGGATGGCACGTGGCAAGTGCTGGCGTCCACCGAATGTGCTTGCGATCCCGGATACATCCCGTCCTTGGGGAGCGGCCTTTGCACTGGTGGGTCAATTTTCTTACCATAGAGTTTGGGCGAATTTTCGGAAAATTCGAGTTGGATTAGATTTTTTGAAAGGGATTGGGGTTTTGGAGCGAATTTTTCTGGGTTATTGTTTGCTGATTTCTGAGATTTTTTTTTCGAATTTTGACTTTTCCCAAGCTCTTGTTCTTATTTGTGGATTTTTTCTCGGATCGGTTGAGAATGACCAGAGCACATGCATTGTGTGTAATTATGATGAGAGTTCCGGACAAAAGAAAGAAAGGCACACTGCGCACATCCCTTCTCGCCTGGTTCTCTATAATTTTTCGCTATAATTTTCTTCCATTTTCTCGCTCCCGGGAACATCAAAGGCATCCAAAAATGGATGGAAAAGGAACAGAGAATTCCTCATCCTTTCCTTCTCCGACATGACCTTTCACATTGTGTGAAGAAAGCAACCATAAATTAGGGAGAATTAGGAATAGGAGGAAATGTCCATGCCAAAAAAACCCCCAAATTTCTCTTGCTAATTCAGAAAAATTTTATCTATCGAAGGAATTGTCTTGCACCTCCCTTTTCGCCCCATTAAATTCAGCAATTCTGTTCGCGCGTGTTTGTTTCACGGACTTAATGGAGAGAGCGAACCAATCACTTTGTTTTTTTTCCATTTTTCTCTCTTTTTCGCTCCATTTATTCGCAGAACTTGCAATTCGCCGGTCATTGGATGGACCTTCTTGGTCATGATCTTCTTCTACCGTATCTATATCTATCTCTTAACTATAGAGAGATGAATAGAATTCTGTCCTAAAAAAACTTTATTCTTATTTCACTGCATAAGCAATGCGAAAAAAACTAATTTTCCATCTCTTCATTTTTCACCTTTGCACGCATCACTTGGAAAGACATAAGATAAGTTGGCCATTCTCATCCTCATATTTTTGTTTTCCCAAAATTCTCTCACTCAAAATATATATAAACCATCCATCGACGATTGTCATTTGACACGCACTGATACTTGAGCCACCCAAAAGTAAAGATATTTGGGAAGAGATGGGCGATAAATTTCACACCAGCTGATGAGGGAACATAGGATAGGAGGAGGAAGAGAATAGCCAATGGCCAATAATCCCTCTTCCCTCCTCAATCTCATCATTTTCGCCAATAAATCCCCCTTCCTTCTCAATCATTTTCACCACCATCGATCGGTGGAATATGCGCCAAATGTGCCCAAATTCATCTTCCTTCCCTCATCTTCACCATTTTTCATCTTCCTCTCTATGGATGGTATACATTACATTGTTCTTATTAGCCATATCCTCTTCTACTCTAACTTCTTTTTCTATCCCTCACTTTCATAATGTTGTTGTTGTTGGAGGGCGAGAAGGGGGAAAAGAAAGGCGATATAGTCGAGAAAAGGGGATTAGTGTGAATGGGATGGGATGAGCTCCCTCTATCCTCCTCATCACCGCCACCACCTCCGGGGACGGATAATGACAAATGGTCGTCGGTCGAAGCGGCGGGAGGCGCCAAACTAAGTGATGGGTCCCCGGGGGGGGGGAGGGGTGGCGACTGCCACTTGCGGAGGAGGCTAATAACGTCCAGAGCAGCAGGAAAGAAGGGGAGAAACCGCTTTAATTCAATTTCACACAAATTTGAAGGGCGAGAATGGTGTAGTGGAGAGAGGGAGAGCAGGGGGACCTTGAAAATGGTAGGAATGAGGCCTTGGAAGAGCGATGGGTTGTCGGATTGATGATGGTTGGAATTCACGGGGACCAACCGATGAAAAGAAAACAAAGCCATTAAGCAATTCCATCGAATTTATTGGGCTGGCTGATCGATTTCGGAGGAAAATGGGATAAAATAATGGGCGGCGGCTGACCTTTGGGCAATGTCCACGAGATGGTTGATTGTCTTTGAAAATTTGCCGCCTTTGGCCCCGTCACTTTTGAAGAAAGTATGTCGAATTTCGACCTTTGTGCTTCCCCCACAACCTCCTTTCTTTGCAATATTTGCTTCTTGAGTGACTTTCTCCTCCGATAGAAGGGGAGCAAAAGGGTGTGAATATTTGACGAGAAAGGGCAGAAAATGAGTTTTTGGAGTGGACTTCTTGCTTTGCTCTGGGTTTTGGGTTCTTCTCTTCTGCTCTTTGTCTTTGTTCCAAGTGGGACAAACAATGCCAAAAATGGGTGATGAGTGGGCCAAGGCTATTCTCAACTCGCCGGTTTTGGGTGGATGCCGTTGAATGAATGGGTGTGAATTGGTGATTTGGCGATGGCCATTGTTTCGGTGGTTATGACCAATTTTCAGGGACCTTCGCCATCGCCAATATTGGGTGGGGGGAGTGAGTACCCCTCTTCCCCTGCTGAAGATGAAGAAGAGTAAGACGATGGGAATTTGGGCGAGCGAAGAAGAAGGTTCTTAATGGATTGACTGTGGTGTGGTGGAGGGTGGAGGAGAGTGGATAATTGCTGCGACTCATTCTTCATTCACGGTGGTGGGAGTTTGGGAGAGAGCTTATTCCATGTTATTGTTTTGGTTGTTGTTGCTGGGTTCCTCTCATCCATCAATTTCATCGTCATTTTACTCATCAGAAAAGTTGTCCAAAGAAAGTGATGAGAAAATTGGTCCATTTTGACAGGTTGAAAAATTGGTCCAATTCGGCATTTCATTCCATTTTCAGGAAATCAATATAGAAAATTATTAAAATTTTGCCATTTTGAATTTGTGAAATTATCCAGAAACAAACCAGAGATGATCAGATCTCCATTGTTCACTTACTTTTGACCATCAAAACAAACAATACAAATGTTTGGACTTTGGCCGATTGCTTCTTCCGGTCATCTTCCTTTCCATTCTGTTCTTCTCACTATCTTCTTCCATTGTTCTTGTGCAAATCTCCCACACAACTCTGCGGGACTAATATGACATTGACCGAGAGCACTGAAGGGCAAAATGAATGGGAAATTGGATAGTCCCCGCAGCACAGGTGAAAGTGCTAACATAACGCACAACAAATAAGCGCGCGAGCGGGGAAGTGAGGCGAAACGCCAAACACAAAAGGGAGGATGACCTTTGGCTTTGGGTGACGAGAGTTCGGATTCGGAAGAAGAAGAGAAAAGTACAATGATTACAATAGAAATTGGGAATCCTTTTGTTGTACCATTTGTTGTGATTTTGACCTTTGTCCTTTTGTGTTGTTTCTTTTTATTGTTTGTTGTCTTTGATGGGTGCTAATTTATGTCATCCGATGCCATCCGTCACCCACAGCAGGGGACGGGGATGTCCAATAAGGATGATGACAGGGATGTTCTCTTAGGATTTATTTCTCGCCGGATTCTTCCTCCAACAGCAATGACTTATTCTTATGTTTCTTTTGCGCCTTTGAGCATTTGCCGCCCCAATTCGGCGGGCAGATGTGCCCGATGTTTGGGGGCCGGAAGGGTCACAATTATAGGCGTTCATCATCATCATCATTCATCTGCCGGGTGTTGAAGTGCCTATTAGTGGTGAAAATTTGAAAGGAAAGAAGAAAGAAGAGTCATAATGGATGGGGCGAGGGGCCTAACTATTCCTAATGGACAGCTTGCAAATATTTAGGGCATTTTATAAATTTTAAAATTAGAAAATTAACGAGCAAACGTTGATAAAGCAAGTTATATGGGCTGAAATTCTTTGAAAAAAACTTTTATGGAAAATCCTTAATTTTCAGCATGCGGCCCCGGCACTTTCAAACCATTCCATGGGCCCGGCGAATGTTCGACTTGTCCCGAGCACAGTTGGTCCAACAGGTCGGCCAGCTCGGAGTGCGAATGTAACTCTGGCCATCAGCGACCAAAGGATGTGGGCCCTTCAGCGCCGTGCATAAAAAGTAGGGATTTTTAGGAATTTTGGCACAAATTTTTTTAAATATTTTAGTCATCGATACCACTTTTGACCATTTGTCGGGCATCCAGAGCACGGTCAGCAACGACGACAGCGTGGACATCGGACTCGTCGATGGACGCACTCACAATCAGCATGAATCCCCACCACAGGGTTAGCTTTAAAGTGTTATAATTATTTTTTTGGTCTTTCATCGTTCATGTTATCATTGTTTTGCTGTTTAAAATAAGAGCCTTTGGCCATTAAAAAAATTATCCCAATTTTTTCATCTAATTTTCACCCTATTCCATTTTATTATTAAATTAAATTTTTGCATTTTTAATTTCATAATTTTCAGGCGACTGGTTCTTCCAACTTGCCAGCATGTCCGCCTGGCCCTGGGTGCTGGTCTGTGTGGTGGTGATCCTGTGCGTGTGCGTCCTTCTGATCCTGGTCAGTCGACAGCAGAACAACAACGGACGGAAGCAAATGAGCGATTTGGACGTGTTGGACAACTACAAACAAGGTGGGAACTTCACTTTATTTCTTATCGTATTACGAGGCAATCTTGGTAATTTATGCCTCCTCTTCTTTAGATACCATTTCGCCTGACTACAGCAGATCTTTGGCCGGCCTTCAGAATGGTGGTGGAATTGGCATTGCTGGCTGTCTAGGCGGAGGGGGAGGCCAGAGCAACAACACCGGCACATTTTTGCGACGAAAAAGTGCAAATTTTGGAACGAAGATATCTGGATAAAGATCCCTTTTCAGTGCACACTCCGCTGATCCGTGGCACTCCCGGCATCTACGGCACCCATCACCGGAGCGCGGGCGGGGCAGCCGTGGTGATTTCTTCATCGTCAACAACACCTGCGCCCAACTGTCATCTCCATCAACAACAGTCGTTGCGCTCTCCGCTTGCTCGGCCCCAGTGCAAAATGTACGTGGACCCGACTGCCTATGCGGACCCCGCAGAAGTGTTAGCCGAGTTCACCAACGAAATTCGAGCTGAAGATGTTGAGGTGGGACACGATTCTATTTCGCCAATAAATTTTGATTATTTTTCACTTTTGCTCACTTTTTGCAGGTCACCCGTGTGATCGGAGCCGGCGAGTTTGGCGAAGTCTGCTGTGGTCGATTAACGCTGGAGGACCATTACGGACAGAAACAGGTTGGACATGTACATTTTTTATCAAGATAAAAATTATCTGGATTGGTATTTTAGCAGCAAATTGTGGCTGTCAAAACGTTGTTGCCGGGAAGTGTCCCCAAAGCGAAAGCGGACTTCTTGCTGGAGGCATCTATCATGGGCCAGTTCGAGCACGAAAACGTGATCCACTTGATTGGCGTTGTGACCAGGACAGAACCGGTTAGTCCATGATCACATTTCCCAACAGATTGCTTCAGATTCTCAGATTACTAATATTTCATCTTAATTTTTTCTACTTAGCCACTAATCTCTGATCTTTTTTACCTTCTTCGCATTGATCAATTTCATCATATCGATCATTGATCCATTCAATTTATCCTCTTTCCTCCTACTTACCATAAGTTTTTCGTTACTGATCACCCATTCCCCTCCCCTCTGATCAGGTGATGATCCTGACCGAGTACATGCTCTACGGGTCCCTGGACCAATTTCTGCGTTCCAACAGCACCGGAAAGCTGAGCATCAGTCAACTCGTCAAACTGCTCCAAGGCATTGCGGCCGGCATGAAGTACCTCAACGACATGGGCTATGTGCACCGGGATCTGGCGGCCAGGAATGTGCTGGTGGACGACCGGCTGACCTGCAAAATCGCGGACTTTGGACTGTCGCGGGGACTGCGCAAGTGCCCATCCGGCACGGGTGGATGCTCATCGTTTGAGCAGTTGGGCGAGTACACCACCCATCAGGGCGGCAAAATCCCGATCAGGTTGGTGGATGAAATGATCAGAAGCTCAAATTTTTCAATAATTAGGCTGACAATATGAAATTTAAGCTTTTTGGACAAAAAAATCATTTTAATGATTTTGCAGATGGACAGCCCCGGAAGCGATCATGCAGCACAAGTACACCGCGGCCTCCGATGTGTGGTCCTTCGGCGTAGTCATGTGGGAGGTGAGTGATCAATCAAAGATCATCTCCGATCACTTCGCTTCCTCTGGTCAGGTGATGTCCTTTGGCGAGCGTCCCTATTGGGATTGGACCAACCACCGGGTGATCCAGGAGGTGGTGCACAACTGCTACCGTCTGCCGGCCCCGCAGGACACTCCGCAGAGAATATACGAGATTATGCTCGCCTGTTGGCATACAGAAAGGTCCAAAATAAAGGATTTTTGGCCATTTATCCATTTTATTTTTTTAAGGCATCAAAGGCCGTCGTTTGCGGATTTGCTAGAACAGCTCAACGCCTTCCTCAACAACGTGGACTTTTTCTACAAGTACATCTGACTCCACAGAAGCCATTCCCTCGCCCACCATAAGCCAATAGATTTATTTATTTTCTTGCTTTTTTCTTTCAAAAGTGACCTTCCCTTTGAGTGTGATCATCGACCGCAAATTGGTCCTTCCCCATCTTCCCACCTATTTTTTGTCCTTTTTTTACTTCAGAGTTGACCTCCATGCTATTTTCGGTTTATATTTTATTTTTGAATATAAATTTTGGATATTCAATTTTTGTTGGTGCAAAGTGGGACAACTCTGTTCTCTCTCTCCGAAAAAACCCGTTGTATAATTATTATGCCTGTCCATATTTGCTGTACTGTATGTATAATGTAGATAGCCGAGAAGGGACTCCCGGGGTCGGGTCCTAAGCCTGAGCATCTCACCTTTTTGTCCTTTTGTTTGACATCTCTCCTTCCCGCCCCATTTTTATTTCCTTTCACCGTTCATGCAGCACAAAACAAATTTTTATCATGGCCTCCATTACTTTTTCGCTCTCATCACTTTTTTTTTTATTGAAATCGAGTCTATGAATGAAAAAATGCATAAAAATAAATAATTAAACAATTTCTTGGGACATTTATTAGCATAAAATGACTTAAGACCTTTTATGAATTCTTCTGGGGCACTTTGATGGTCACCGTTTTCACCTGAAATTGGAACATTACAAAAATCAAGCGTTGTCTTCCCACCTCTGTGTACGCAGATAGCCCGTACTCGCCCAACTCGCGTCCAATTCCGGACATTTTATAGCCACCGAAGGGTGCGGCCGGGTCGAACACGTCGTAACAATTCACCCTGAAAATTAAAAAATGAACTAATATTGAAATTTGTGACCGACCAAACAGTGCCCGCTCGGATGTTATTTGCCACGTACAGAGCCTTGTCCAGGTCCTTGGTCATCACGCCGGCTGCCAGACCATAAATCTAATTTTTTGGGACGTTACACTCGAAAAATAAAAAAAAAATTTAACTAAATTTGAATTTTTTGGGAAAAATAGGATTTTTAGAAAAATTACCGTGTTGTTGGCCTTCTGGACCAGGTCCTGCAACCCGTCAAACTTTATTATGGACATCACTGGGCCGAAAATCNTTTTCCATAAAATATTTGCCTCCTCCTGCGCAATTTTCATTTGGTCCTGGACATCCGCGAAAATGGTCGGCTCCACAAAGAATCCGTTCTGGCCAAACTGCTTGCCCCCGGTGACCAGCTTGGCCCCCTCTTTTTGGCCCTGAAGTATAAGTATATCCTTAACGCTGTCTGAATTTCTTTCCCCGACTTGTGCGATGTACTGCAGGATCTTCTTCATCTGATCTCCGTCAATCTGGGGTCCTTGGTCCACATTCAACTCAAAGGGATTGCCTAGCTGGCGTTTGTCCGCGAGGTCCTGAATTTCAAAAATTTTGATGAAAATTTAAAAATTTAATTTTTTTTCTTTTAATTCTTAATAAATCCAAAAGAGAGGAGGACCTTTGACCGTTGTATGAATTCGTCGTACACTTTTGCGTCCACAAAAGTCCGCGAGCCGGCACAGCAACATTGGCCCTGGTTGAAGAACAGTCCGAAGGATGCTTGTTGGGCAGCCAATTCCATGTCCGCATCGGCGAAAACTATGTTGGGGGATTTGCCGCCAAGTTCCAGGGTAATCCTGAAAATTTTGATAAAAATGAATTTGTTAAGTTGTAACCTTTTCAGGTTTTTGCCGGATGCTTCTCGGGACACTTGCAGGCCGACCTCGGATGATCCGGTGAATGCCACCTTGTCCACGTGGGGGTGTTCGACAATGGCCGCGCCCGCCGTTGGCCCATAGCCGGGCACAATGTTCACCACCCCGGGCGGGAAACCAGCCTGACAATGGCAAAAAATTGCATAAAATTAATTTTTGGACAAAAATGTAATTTTATGGGTTTGAAATTCTAAATTTCGGGGAGAAGAGACAAAAATGTAAATTTATGGGTTTCGGATTTTAAATTTTGGGGAGAAAAGATGATTGAGAATGGTCCAAAAATTGGAGGTCACCTCTCTGATCAGGTTGGCCACATAAAGCGAGGTCAGCGGCGTCTGTTCCGCCGGCTTCAGCACACAAGTGTTGCCCATGGCCAACGCGGGCGCCAACTTCCATGCTTGCATCAGCAGCGGGAAGTTCCACGGAATCTGTCAATCAAAAAACCCAAATTTCCCCAAAAATCCTAAACTCTGCAACTCACAATTTGACCGACAACTCCCACCGGCTCATGGCGAGTGTAGCAAAAGTAGTCGCCCCCAATCGGAATGGTCTTCCCGTGGTTCTTGTCCGCCCATCCGGCATAGTATCTGTAGGTGGCCACTGACAACGGCACATCCGCCAGAATGGCGTCCTTGTACGGCTTCCCGTTGTCCAAAGTTTCCAAACTCTACAAGAAAAGGATTTTTTAATGAAAAAATGAGTTGTGTTTACAGCCAAATGGACCGCATTCTCTTCAATAAGGTCGGCAAGTTTGTACAGGAGGCGGCCGCGAGCGGTGGCATCCATTCGTCGCCATTCGGAACCGAGCTTGAACGCGTCAGAAGCGGCCTAACAAAAACAAAAATAAATAAAAATTAAATCTCTTTTGATTTTTTTTATCAAGAATTGCTTTTAAGCAATCCAATTCGTACCTTCACAGCGGCGTCGATGTCTGGCTTGTCGCCCTCCTGAATGTCAGCAATTTTCTCGTTTGTGGCCGGATTGTAGGTGGGGAAGGTCTTGCCGCTGATGGAGTTTCGGAATTCGTTGTTGATGAAGAGCTAAAAAACCAAAATTCAGTAATTGAATTGGAATTTTTCAATTTAACGGGCGCGGGAGGGGCCCTTCCCGGTTACGAAAAATTCGTTTTTAAAATTTACAATGTAGGGCAAATCTCAAATTCAATTGTGCCCCCTAATCCAGGTAGAACATCATAAAATTAGTGTCTGACCTGCGTGAATTCTGGCTTTTCCTCCCAAACGCGTTTCGGCGCCGGCATTGCCATCGCGGGTGCATAGTTTCTGCTGGCGCAGGCGGCAATTTTGGAGGAGCGCAGCAGAGTTCTGGAAGCCGAGGCCAACATTGCGAGCAGACCTAAAAAAAATCGGAGAAAAAAATAATAAAATCGGAACATTATTGAAAGGGGAGACAGAAAAATGACTGATAAAAAAGGGAGAAGAGAAATTCTTTGCAAACATTAAACTGATTAAATGGAAAGGACGAATGAGAGGGAAGAGGGGCGAAAGGCATTAATTTGTTGTTTACGATGTCAGTATCAACAATAATTGTAGTTGGAGGAACGAGAAACACTGTGCTTTGTAGGCTCTACTACATATAAAATTTGCTCTACAAAATCACTCTAAAAAGATCTATCTAATGTAAGAAAAGGACTTAAAATCTTCCTAAAAATTTTCTTTGGCGGTCCCTCTAATATAAGTATCGTCGATCGATAGAATGAAAAATTTGCAAATATCATGACCAAAATCAAACAAATAATTAAAAATAAAATATCCAATCGCTCTTATCCTTCAATTTTCACATAAAAAACAAATATAGATGGGCGTTGAAATACAATTTGACTGATACATTCATCGTTCCCCTTTAACCCATCAATTGTGTGTCATATAGGCCGGAGTCGAGCTGAACTTGGCGTAGCCTTTCACCTGAAAATTTTTTATTTTTTTTAGAAATTCAAGATTTGAACAAGGAAACGTACCACTTTCTGCACAGCTTTGAGGAAATCTTGCTCGGTGATCACCTTTCGACGTGCCCTTAACGCGAACATTCCCGCCTCAGTGCATACACTGCGCAAGTCGGCGCCCGTCGTATTCGGAGAGTTACGCGCTATCAATTCGTACCTGAAATCATATGGCAAAATACATTAATGCAAAAAACGTAAAAATTCTTATACCGAATGTTCCGGTCTACGCTCATCCTTTTGGTGTGGATCTGAAGAATGTTTGCGCGGGCCTGCAAATCTGGCTGAAAAAACAATCGATTTTAAATCGCTCAAATCAGTGAAAATTTACCAAGCTGAACTCAATGCGTCGATCAATTCGGCCTGGTCGTATAAGTGCGGGGTCCAATGTGTCTGGTCTGTTAGTCGCCATCAAGACCTGCAAAATCGCCCAATTAAGTCCACAACGACTGATGGGATCGAAATCCACCATTTCAGGGGTATAAGAGATTTACAAAAAAATACAAATAATTTTTTTCTTGCGTCTCCTAGAAGCCATAATCGAGCTTCAAAAATTTCTAAATTCGAGGTTTGCGCCTACCTTAATGGCGCCACGAGAGTCGAACCCGTCCAATTGGTTGACTAGCTCCAGCATGGTCCTTTGCACTTCGTTGTCACCGCCCTTTCCGTCGTCAAAGCGAGCCCCACCGATGGCATCCACCTGAAAAAGGATGGAATTGAAAATATTCATTTCTTCTTCAAAAACTATCTTCGAGGATTTTTAAAATGAATTTTCTCGTTTCTGCTGAAGTTTAATTTCCTTTTTTTGGATTTTGAACCTGATTTCAAAAAATTGACACAAACGTACCTCGTCAAAGAATAGAATGCAGGCTTTCTTCGTCTTGGCCAGCGAGAACAGCTCACGGACCATGCGCGCGCCCTCACCCACGTATTTCTTCACCAGTTCCGAGCCGATCACGCGGATGAAGCAGGCATCGGTGCGGTTGGCAACCGCGCGTGCACACAACGTCTTGCCAGTTCCTGGCGGACCGTAGAAAAGCACACCCTTCTAAATTAGAAAAAAGATAATTGCGAACGATAATTGTCTATTATTCAATTTAAAAAAAAAACTCGTCATATTATCCTCTAATGTTTGGTATTTTTTGCGGGATGTGCATGTGATATCAATTTTTAGATCTGTATGGGTCTAACTAACCGGTGGCTCGATGCCAAGGTTGACAAAGCGTTCGGGCTGAAACAATATGTTGCAAAATTTTATTTATTTTTTTCTGTATTCCGACCTGAAGCAAAGGAAATTCGACGACTTCGCGCAACTTTTCAATCTGCTCCTTACAGCCACCCACATCCGCATAGGTGACATCCGGCTTCTCCTCCACTTGCATCATGGTCACGGATGGGTCGATTTTTGCGGGCAGCGGCAAATGAATCTAAAAACGCCAAGAAATAGAATAATTTTTTTAAAAAGCAACAATTTTCGGGCCCAAAGCTAAAAGAATAGCTCCTTTACACGGAACAGGACGGTGTGTGGCGAAATTCATCAAACCTAAAACTTTTGAACCATTTTAGACCAAAAGTATAAAAGACAAAAATGTGCAGAATTTTATGCTCTATCTTCTGGTATTTTTAATTTGTTAAATTTCATTGAAAATTTTTGAAATCTCCACTAAAAACACGATACTCTTTAAAAGTATGATTTTTTCGAAAAATTTCAACTTTTTCTAAGGAAATTCAACAAATTAAAAATACCAGAAGATAGAGCATAAAATTCTGCAGAAGATAGAGCATATAATTCTTTTTGTCTTTTATAATTTTGGTCCAAAATGGTTCAAAAAAAAGTTTTAGGTTTGATGAGCTTCGCCACACACCGGCTCGCCACACACCGGGGTGCAGGGACGTAGCCAGGGGGGGGGG
>LDKF01000075.1:121910-135293 GCA_001026735.1 Rotylenchulus reniformis | reverse complement strand
TATTTGTTAATTCATTTCTTAAATGAATTAATTTTTAATTTTTTTTAGAATTTTTGAATATAAATTAGGCTTAAGATTAATTTTTGTAAATAACCCTGCATAAAAAAATAAAAGATTTATAAAAAAAAACAATGAATAATTCGATAAAAAATAATTTTATATTTTTCTTTTTCTAATAGACATACACATAATTTAGACTTTACACATAATTTTTAATTAATAAATTTACCTTAATCAATCATATTTTTTAATATTAAATTTTTTCTGCTCTAAATGAGAGTGCTGTTAAATTGTTTTAAATAAATTAATATTGTTTGTTAAAAAATAATATAATATTGTTTGTTAAAAATATAAAAGTTACCAAAGTAACTTTAAACATTGGATTTTTTAACATATTTAATTTTTTTTTATAAATTTATTGTAAGCAAAAATATTGTTCTTTTACAATAAGTTTTACATTAACTTAAAATTTAAAAATATTTTTTCGCATATAAGAATATTTATTTGATATCATTTTAATTTTTCATCAATTAATTTTTTCATACTTTATTTGTTATTCTTTCGATTTCACAGAGTAAGTAATTTTTGCATTTTTTTATATACTATTAGAGATAAACAAATAATCTTTTTTCTACTAATTATGTAAGTATATAATTTTAAAGATTTTTATGTGCCTAAATAAGAAACGAATTGAACGAATTTTTATTTTAATAAATTGAATCTGACAAATTTTTATTTTTTATTTTGTAAATATATAGTAAAATAAATTTTTTTGTATAATTAAATATTATTTATTATTATTAATATATAAAAAATACCGTGAGATTAGGCCACGCTATCGATGGTCCAATTTTTTGGCATGTGTTTTTTGATTGTTGCCTATTTCTTAGGTTCCTAAATTTTGCTGCCAAAAATTTTATTTTAGGACAAAATTTAATACATTATATTATTATTTATAATATAAATTTAAATTATAGTTTCTTTTGGCTATTTAGAAGCCTTCACTTATCTCATTCCTACCATCAATCCGATCCGATCGTAGCCAAGGTAACTACCGTTGAAGCTAAGGCCAATACCACGATGTTCGCGCAGATTGTTTTTTATTTGATTTTATTTTTATTATTGGAAACCTATTCGAAAGATTATGCAAATATACAAAAAAATTTGATCTTTTAAGTTATATAAATAATGTGCAATAATCAATGAATAAAATATTAGGTTATATAAATAGTGTGAACTAATCAATGAGTAAAATATTAGTTCCCTTTTATTAAAAAATAATAAATAAATTTTATCTGGATGAAAATGGGAAAGATTTGTGCAACCGCTGATTGTAGGAAAAATGCAAAAATTGAAATAAATTAAACAATTTAAGTATGATAACAGAATTAAAATTTTATATAAATTTTCAGTTGTTTACATGCGATAATAATTTGGATAAAAGCGCTAATTCAGAAATTATTTTTTATTTTATTTTTTATTAAAAACAAGAAGAAATATTATTTTTAAAATTTTGAAAAAATTAATAAATATTTAATATTATTACAGAATTCAAATTTCATATCAGTATAATTTGTCAAAGTAGCATAATTAAAAAGCATTTTTATCATAAAAATTTAAATTTATATTTTTTTCTTTTATAATTATAAATTATATGGGGTAAATATTTTTTTAATTTTTATAATTTTATGCGAAATGTTGAAGATGTTTTAAATGAAAAAATTTCTATTCGATTGTCTGATATCCTTACTAAATTACTTTAAAAATTCGAATAAAGTTACATAATTAGATATGTCTTTATTCGATATTTTTTATACAGTTTTTAAAACTATCTACTATATATATTATATCTGTAGATATATTAATACGTCGGCAATTTAGTTTTGAATTAATAAATGTTTATTGCCTTATATATACAATATGTTCATCATTTTAATATTTAATTATTATGTATATCCGCGACTTATCAGAAGATGCTTCAGAATATTTCTATTTATCTATATGAGCTTCGAAAGTTCAAAAGAATTATTTTTGCTGTCAATTCATTTTTATTTTTTATTAAAAAAATTAATTAGTGTGGTAATTTAATTTGTTCATATAATTTGCCTATGATATAGCTTCTAATATTAATTTTAATTTGATATTAAAATTTTCGAAAATAAAAGTCAAAAAACAGCGATCGGATTACGGCAAGTGTTTTCTATGATCCAAATGCGGAATAAAATACAAAAAAAAGAGTTAAATAAAAATAAATTATCAGCAATTCTTTTGCTATTTTTTTCTTTGCTAATTTTTTTCTATACATTCATTTTCTCTCTGCTCTCTATTCACTCAACACTCACTTTCTCTATATTCACTCACTCTAATCACTCTCCTTCCCTCTCTCTATACACTCACTCTTTCTAATCAGTCTCCCACTCTCTCTCTCTCTAATCACTCACTCTCCATTCAGTATTCACTCATCTTTCCGTGCTCTCTCCATTCCGCTTTCACACCTTTTTCCGCGCCCTTTACATTCCGCTTTCACTCCTATTTCCGCGCTCTTTATATTCCGCTTTCTCTATATTACGCTTTCATTCCCTTTTCCGCGCTCTTTCCATTCCGCTTTCTCTCCATTCCGCTTTCATTTCCTTTCCGCGCTCTTTTCATTCCGCTTTCATTCCTCATTCCTCTCGCTTTTTTAATCCATTTTATTTTTTTCCTATTGTGTTCTTTTTGTTTATTTCGTTATTAGATTGTTTGTAATTAGTCACAAAAATTTAAAAATATTAAATCCATGTTTTTCCCCTTTATTTTACCATGAAAAGTAATAAAAATATATTTTACATCATTTTCAAACCATGGGATCCGAACCCTTTATCGATCACAACATAGTCGAGAACGATACCGCTAATAAGCTATTAAAGCACTTATACTCTAGACTTTCAAAATACATTTTATTGGGATATATTAGTCGCAAAATCAATCGGTATGCATTCCCCTGTCATCCATAACTCATTTTTGGCCAAACCGATCGGGACAATCTTGGGCTCTTTGGATAGCCCAAAGTGTGTACATTTATCCTATTTATTATAGCAAAATCGATTTCTATAAAAAAAATGGAGTTTTGATCCAAAAACTGACCACAACTCAGTTTTCAGACCAGTTTTTCGAATCTAATTTCGATATTTAGACCTGTTCGGTTAGATCGATGCAAAAACCTTAGCTGCGTCGATTGAGACCGAATTTGTCCCATAAAACCTAGTAGGAGCTGAGAAAATAATTTTTAACCTGTTTGGGGCTACAGAATCTTCATACAGGCGGGAATTTTTTTCTTATTTTAATGTTTTCTTTTCAGAAATAATAAATTTTAATATCAGCAATTGATTATTGATTTTATTTTCGCTAATTTATTCATTTTATCTGCATATTTCTTAAAAGATAAAACTAACAAGTATAAAAATTATATATTTTACTATTTTATGTGAGAATTTTTGTATTTAGTTTTTAAAAATTTATTTTTTTAATAAGATTTAGGCGGTGTTATAATACCGTAAGAATAAAAAAGGTTCTATACTGTTATAGGAATTTTTGGAATATCTAAAAAAGTGATAAAAGACGATATTCTATTTCTTGGAAATTTTAAATTTATTTTATTTATGACTTGTTAAATATTTTCAAAATGGGAAACAAAAAATCGTTATTATTGAATCGCCAAGTAGAGTATAGATTTAAATCAACTTCAAAATCAATTTTGTTCCCACGATATATTATTAGCCATTATTGTAATATTTTAAGGTTTAAATTTTATATACTTAAAGTAACTAGTCTTATTTACTTAATTTAATTTTTATATTTGGACCATATCAAATTCTCATAATCCTGTCATCATGAAAAAAACGACCATATACACAATAATAGTATTTATTCTATTTTTATTTTATATGAAAATTTTAAATTAAATATTTTTTATTATAAAATAAACATCTTTTTTATTAAATTTGCGAATATTTTTTCGCTTACTGGAATTTTTTTATTAATTATTTATACAAATTATATTAAAAGGATATTTATTCAATTTTTTATTATGAATAATTACATTGTTATTATTTAGAACTTTGATGAACACAGCCACAAATACAGATGACAGAGGTCAAGGTTATTTTTTTGTTATCCATTTCTGTGCCTTTCCCCATATTAAGGCTTGTCCAATCTACTCCTTTGCCTGATTTTTTTAAATAAATCAATTATACATTTATGAGTCAAAAATAAAATACAATCAAAAAAGAAAATTCCAAAAATTTATATATACTTTAAAAATAGCAGGACTTTAAAAATAGTAGCTATAAATTTAAAATGATGGTGGGCTTGCTTTAAATAAATCTAAACGGAAAATAAAAAATAAAATCATTGAGAATATTTAGAACATTGAAATTAACTTAATCAATTTAACCGTTAAAATTAAAAAGAAAAGAGTACATTGTTGAAGGCATAAATAAAGCATGATGAGATCTAATTTTATTTGAATAAAAAAATTAATTTAATCTATATAAAAACAACAAATAAAAACCCTACTAAGAAACTTTAAGCGGTATAAATGGATTTATTAAAAATAATTAAAAATTATGATTAAATTTCTAAACAAAGAATCATTTATATAAAATAAAAAATTAAACTGAATAAATTTTGTTTTTAGATCACAAAAATTAAAAAGATAATAAATTTTCTAATAATGAATCAAAAATATTTTGGTAAAAATAATATAAAAATTAACTACTATATTGAAGGCTGTTAAAAATTGCCTTTGATTTAAATGATAAATCATTTAAAGTTGCCCTTAAATAAACTTAGCTTTATTTGGCGGTTCTTTTTAAACCTAAAGTTGGATAATTAGAAATTAAATAATAGGTTGCTTTTATTGTAATAAATGATAGCTATATTGATCTAGTTGATCTTAGCATTATTAAACATTTCTTTTTACGAAACAAAGAATAAAATATAAATAAATCTAACTTAGTCTTTAAAAATATAAAAATAATATTTCAATAAAGGAAAAAAACCAAATATAGATATAAATTCAAGTGGAAATTTTTTTTTGGTAAAAACATTGAAAAATTCCTCAATTATAAAATTTATCTAAGAACATATTTGAAATTTCCTCCGGAACATTCATTATTATAATTCAAATATTGAATAAAATGATTGGTAACATTTTAATGTGAAGAAGTCATTCTGCGCATAGTCAAACAAACAGAATATGCCGATGGCGAGAATATCATGGCTTAGGGCGATTCACGAAATGCAACATGGAATAACTATAGATCTCGAGCATCCACAAAAAAATAAAAATAAATCCAAAAATTTTTAAGCGAGGGATTTATTTGGCCAACTATGAGAAGACCCTGATCCTGGTGGGAGAAACTGCAGTCAACCGAGAAGAGCGGGAGGAATTGATTGCACTTGGCATTGTGCAAAAAATATCTACGTGCAGCGGGGACCGGACGGTGGAATTAATGTCATCCTTCTTGATTTCAGAAGATAAAATACGCTCTAGTAATTATTTATTTAATGTTGGTATTTAAAGAGATTTTATATAAATAAATTGATATTATTTATAAACAAAATATTAAAGTATAATTCATGCCTTTTGTTTAGCTGACTTTATCAACTATATAGAAGAGGAAGTGTAGAAAGAAACTACTGGATCTATATGATGTAGTGTTAATTTTCATCAAATCTAGATACCAGTAAAACTTATTTTATACAAATGATAGACAGTTACGATAAATGATTTTAATCTATTATATAAAGCTTTCAATAGAATTGACTATAAATTAATTTTTATCATTAATTGATATGTATTATTAATATTCACTTTATTATATAATAGTTTTAATTTTTAAAGAAGCTAATTTTTCTTGATAATTTTAAACTCACACATAAATATAAATTAAAATTCATTGAAAAATTAAAATTAGATTTATAATATTTTATTAAAAAATTATTTATCAAACATCTAGAAAAATAAAAAATAAATAAAAAATAACATCTATAAGAATTTTTAAAAATAACGATTAAAATTTATTTAAAAACATCTGATTGCTTAGCTGGGTACTTTAGGTTGCCTGGCTAGGTGTAATTAATTTTTCTTTAGAATGAACATATATACTGCCTCGAAATGTTAGGCGTTACTTCAAATGATACAATTTGCGATGTGAAAAAATATTTTCAAATGTTAAAAAATCTTTGCTCAATTTTTGCATATATTAATATTGATACCAGTCAAAAAGAAGAAAATAATTACGCAAGTTCTTTCTTCATAAAACAAGTAATATGATCCAGCAAATGAGAATTTGAAGACGATGAAAAATATACAAAAGAACATCCAGAGGAGTAGGAGTATCTATATTAAATTCACCAAAAATATTTAATAAAAAAATTCAAAAAAAAATTTAATTTATTTTTTAGGTTAAACTTTTTTAGGTTAAATTTTAACCTTTTTTAGGTAAATTTTTTACCTTTTTAGGTTAAATTTTTTTGTTTTTTTAGGTTAAAAACTTTAAAATTAAGTATTCTTTATCAATATATCAAGTTTACCACTAATTCTGAATTGCATCTTGGATGTATAATCATCAAGAAACTTAATTTTAAAAAATAATTGTTAAAAATGATAAAAGTCCATTAGATGATCAATCATGTTATCTTTTTTTATAAAAAAATAAATTATTTTTTTTCATTACAATTAAAATGTATTCATTAATATATATAATTTTAAAAAAATCGAAGAATTGAGTTGATTTTTTAATTTAAAAAATAAATTTTGGCAGATGTAAATTTATTTTTACTGTTAAAAAATATATTTTTTAATTCCAGGCTAAGCTTAAGAAAATCATTTGATCTACAATTAATCGAATTTTTATTGAAGATGGTTTTAATATTTTCAAGAAGATTTTCCTAATATCTCTTAAAATTATTATTTAAATTGAAAAAGCAAATACGATTAATTTTATTTTCAATTAAATTTTTTATTCTGGTTTAAATTTTTTTGCTGATCAATAACATAGAAAAAATCAATGTATTCTAGCACATCTATATGTTGCATACTGATTTCGTCAATAATAAGACATTTATATAATAAGAAATTTTTAATTATTATAAATGTGATTTTTTAGCTTCTCATTATGGAGTTTCTTCATTATCGATTTTCCATATTTAATTTTATTTTTTTCTTTATTAAATCCATTTAATTACGTAAATATAATTTCGTTTTTTCATATATTGTAAAATCTAATTTAACATTATTGATTGATATATGTTCAGATTAATATTTCTGAATCTTTCCTTTAGTAATATCAATGTGATTTATTAGCTTGTTTAAATATAAAATTATTTCCTAATTAATCATCATTTATTTTCATACAAAATTGTGATTATTTCTTATTTTCCCCTTGTTCTGGATCATTTGATTTAATAGCATTTGGTTTAAAGTATGGTCATTTAAGAGAATGTGACTATCTTATTTCATCCTATAATAGCAAAAATTGCAACTTACAAGTTAAATAGCTAACAATATTTTATCTTTATAATTTTTGAGCATTCTTAGGTTTAGATATTAAATAATTGTGAAAAGTTGTATGTTTCATTACTTATTCATCAATAGAATATTCATTACTTATTCAAAAAAATTAATGTTGTAAACAAGTAATGACAATCTTCATGCCATATTATATTATTACCGCTATTAATGTTACAATCAATTAAATAATATTTATGGATTTATCTTGTTATTTATTTTTAATAAGTATTTATATTATCATTTTAAAACAATTAAATTTATATAAATACCATCTGAATACCATTTGGAACCTTATTTTAAGCCCTCAATTTAAATCATTTTGCTACACCTCTTCTCGCCTTTGATTTTCACAGGGCAACATCGGGAGCGGCTGCAGGCATAGAATGAAGTGGAGCATACTGGACAACCGAATGATCAGGTGCAGGGACTTTGCTTTCTTTTTAATAAAACTAAATGAATAAATTTCCATATTAAACTTAAAAAAATTATATTTATATTAAATTTACATCACATGTGTAAGGGCGGGTTTTATTTTATTTTCTAAATAATTTGTAATATATAAAGAACCTAAGAATAATAAAAATAAAATAAAAAACATAATTGATTCAATTTTTAATAATATTTTATAAATTGAATTCCTTTTCTAGAAGGATGTATTAATAATTGCTTTTTTATTTAAAGATAATTTCTTATTTATATTAAAGAAAGATTTAGAAAAATTAGGTTATAATATTTTTATATATTTTTAATGCATTAAATTTTTCATTTTTTGAATCAATTTAATTTCATAGTTTTTACAAAATGGGCCCTAGAATTTTTATGTTTCAAATTTTTAGAATATTTTTTCTACTTAGTTATTCTACTTAGCTCCTATTGACTTATTGTTAATGGCTGTTTTCATAATTTATAAATACAAATAATATTAAAAGATTTTTTCAAATATATTTTGGCTTTTGTTAACAATTATTTTCGTTAGTTGAATATTGAGTAATAGAATACAAAGTACAGATTTTAAAAATTCTAGATTAGAATATAATACCTATCAGATTAATATATATATTCTAAACAATTATCTAGTTTATTTTTTCATATCTTAATCATCTCATGAATTTATTTATTATATTTTTTATTTGTGAAAATATATTCAAAAATCTCATTTAGATAATGTGGAAAAGTAATATGGTAGTTTCCAGAATTTTGAATAATCTTTTTACTTTGACTTTTCCAATTGCATATGTCAAGTGATGTCCTGGCTTGGTGTCCTGGGTTTTTTGACTCATATTTTATTTAAGATTTATTTATAAAGTAACATTGCATATTACATTATATATAATATTTATTTGGATATATAATAATTTAATCTTTCGGGAAATTAAATTGTTATTAATTTGTAATATATAATACTTATTTAGATATGTGATATTCTATATAATCGTTTTAAATTTTATTAATTATATTATATAATATTTCATTTTTGACTATTATTTATTCAAAATATCTCAAATTTAAATTTTTATAATACAAATTTAATGATAATTAGAAAAACGAAAACTGAACTCATTAATTATGACTCATTAATTATGCAAATTTTTTATTTAAGAAAGGTTTATTTAGTTTTAAATATAATCATAAGCTACTAAAATAGTGGAAAAATTAAATTTTAAATTAAAACATCAAAGGAGTAATAAATTCACGGGAAAATCAATACATCCCCTTTTTCTCTCAGATCTTCTTCATCCTCAACACTAATTGATAGTGGGGTTAATATGTGTTATTATGCTTATTACATTTTTATATTTGTCTTATTTATTGATGATATATTCTTCGTCCAGGCACTTTGTCCGATTATACAATTATGTTTGCGAACGGGCCAATTTTTATTGTAATGTTGCCAGCTGACCACTTATTAAAAGATGTGCACCGATCTGGCGATGACACTTTTTATTTGGTGGCGGCGAACTTGTTTGTTTGTTCAACGGCGTAAAACTGAAATGCTTTTATCTTTACGGCTTTTGATCCCTCCTTCCTTATCTAATTTATGTATTTTTTTATTTTTTTTGTTTAGATATATTTCAATTTTTTATATATTTAGGGATTTTTCTTTTTAATTTTTATTATATTTTATGGCTTCAATTATATGCGCATAAATAAATTTAAAAAAATGAGAATTCTTTAAATATACCAGTTCATATTTCTAAACTATATTTTTAGGAAATAATCATAAATCGACACACATTATATTTTATAAAAAAAAATTCTATTAAGTATTTAAACATTTATTACATAAATATTTATCGAAATTTTGCTTACTATTTTATTAGTTTTTATTATGAGTTTGATGTGATTTTTAAAGACATTATCCCATTCAGTTAATTTATTTATTTTAAATTGTTTTACTTTTAATTTTCAACGAGATTTCATATTAATAAATATTTATGGTTATTTAATAACACTAAATTAAATTTATTCTTAGGCACAGAAATTATCCCTGCAGGAACCGGAACGGGGACACCTTTTGATTGCCAGTGATAACATAGTTTTTTATTACTTAAACTATTTTTTATTCTTAAATAAAAATTGAATTATTTACCAAGAATATTAAAAATTACGGTAGCTATCCGGGTGACGATGCGGACAATTCACGACGGTGGGACCACCATTGTTGAAAGAAACGCCTGCTCACAACAAAAATAGCGGATGAGCTGCTAATCCGCTGATGTTTTTTTCCATATATTTTTGATAATTTTATATCACCTCATACTTTATAATAAAGTTATCTTAAAGTTATATCTTTTTAATTTAAATATCAAATTTCAATTTTCATTATAATTTAATTTTTTTCATTCATTTTCAATGGCTATTTTAAAAATATCTTCTAATAAAAAAAGTTTTATTTGAGGTACATTAATATGCAATGATAATTATACATATTATATGCTAAAATTTCATATAAAAACTAGATTAATTTTCTAAATGACATAATGCTTAAAAATATTCGAATTAATTTTCAAAGTAAAACATACAATGATATATGAATGCAAGAATAATTTAAGCTAAGTTTTAAACAATCGGTGTTGTTGTATATTTAATGAATTTTTTTTTATTAAATATATATCTAAATTGAAAAATGTTTACTTTTTATTATACATGTTTAATTTTTGTTTATTGTAATAAATATCAGAGATTGATTCTTTAATTCATTGCTATTTTTGAGATTTTAGCTTTTTGTATTGATTTTATATTGGTTGCCGACTTTTGCAGATATTTTAATTCCATTATTTTATAAAATTTATTTTTTCAGAAAAAAAGTCTTTTAATTTTATGATATAAAAATTTAATATTAATCTTTATTTAAAATAGTTATGCCATGTTATCTTGATAGTTCATACATGGGGTTATTTCCCAAATATATCTTTTAGATATTGATTTTATTGTTATTCATTTTGAATACTTATTCAAGATATTTTTAAATAAGTTATTTTGGTTTAGTATTAATATTTTAATTTATATTTAAGTATAGATTTAAATTTTAAATGGGCATATTAATTATGTTTACATTTACATTTTTTGAATATTAAAAAATCCTTATAGTTTATATGAAACTGTTATAAATTTATAATTTTAATAAAAAATTATTATAAATATTATCAAATTGGGTGTAAATAATAAAATAATATTATTTTATTAAAATTTATCCATTATTTTTAATAAATAATTTATATCAATCATACAAAAGAAATCTTTGTATAGGCTAATTTATTCAAAATAAAATTATTAATTAGTTCTATTCTTTTATTTTTTTCCGCTTATTCAATCATGAAATGCTTGGTCTATAAATTTCTAATTAATAACCATTTTTTTAGTTTAAATTTTATTTCTTTATTTCATTTAACTCGTAGCAAAGACATCATCCAATTTCTTTTTATAATCGGTCCAATTTACAGGATTCCCTTGACCAAATCAAATAGGCTTCAAAGTTCTTCCCAACTTTTAAATCCTTTAAATGAACTTGAATATACAATCAAACTGAAGGAATAATATAAAAATAATAATTTTTTAATATTTAGTTATTAATTCTCTTATTAATCAAAAGGACATTATATAATCAAAATGAAAGATCATTTTTCAAATGAAAATGTTTTTTGATATTCTATTGAAATAAATTATAAATAGTTTGTATTTATTATTTTTTATTCGTTGGGACAGTGTTTTTTATCTTAATGTATAGGAGTCAGCTAATGATTTAAAAATATTATGTATATTTAAAATTCTTCAATTTTTCATACATTAATTAACAGTTTAACTTATCATTTATTTTTATCAGATTTTATATTATAATTATATTTAACAAATAAAATAAATAATTTTTATATGATTTTCTCGGTTGTGTAATAAAAAATAATATTTAAATATTATATGCATGAAAAAAACTTTTAGTTGAATAGTATTTATTATCAATATTCATTCAGGATTTAAGTTATTTTTCCTTTTCAATTTTGGATTTAGATATATCATTAAGTAATAATAATTTTAATTAATAATCTTTTTAAATTAAAAAGAAAGTTTATTCAATAATATTTATTAAACTTATATTCTTATATATTTATATATTAAGTCTAATGAAATATTAATTAAAATAAAAAATTACTTTTTAAAATGTCAGTAGTTCATTGTATTGCTGCAGTGCATTCAATCCTGCAATTGACAGTTGTAAGGCTTCTTATTTAAAATAAATCGTTACCAAATTTTACCTTAAAATTCTTTATCTGGATAAATATTTAAAAATATTTATAAAATTATTTTTAATACTAATTAATTTTTTTTATTTCAGATAAATCTATTTATTTCTAATTGAGTTCTGTTTATTTATCAATTAAATTTATTTAATAACCTTTCGAACAACTTTATCGAAGAGTGTATAAGTCAGTAAGTCCTTCAATTCCTTAAAATGGAAAAGAAAATTCAAAAAAAATGGGTGAGGAAATTTTTTAAATTTTGGATTAAACCATGAGAAATACACAAAATCCCACATGTTTCTTTTTTTCTCCTCCACCAATTCCGTCAAATCCTCTTCATCTATCGGTCCGGGGCAGCCAAATTTATGGGAAGCTGTTATTTAAAAACATTTATAATATATTCTTTTGACAATATACAGTGTAAATAAAAATAATAAAAATAATAATTTAATAAAAATTTTATCTAATTTAATGAATAGCACATAAATTTTAAATTTCTTATTATTTTTTATATTTTTAATAAATTTCATTAAAATACTTTTTCAAATAAATAATTAGACATAAAAAATGTATACATGAAATGATCATTAAATATCTTTAAAATTTATATTTCCAAAAATGGTATGGATGGATTCTTTCAATTATATTAGGAGAAAACCTTTACAATCCCTAAAATCTTTTTCAAACTATTTTATAAAATAAGGAGTTAAATTTCATTTCATCAAGTCTAAATTATGGATTTATGGAAAGAAGTAAAAAATTATGAGGATACTCAATTTTGTGATTGAGCTTTATCTAAATATCTTATCTATATTTTTTACCATAAATTTTAGTCCTATTTATTTTTATTTCTTCAATTTTTTTGTTTTTTTTCAAGTTATCTAATCATTTATATTGTATATTTTTTAATTTTTTTTATTATCTTAGAGTTATGCATTTTAACTGTCTGCTAATTATTTGTATTTTGCGAATAATTGTAATTTTATATAATAAGATGCTTTTTCTCATCAACACTATTCTGGTTTTCAAAGTTTAGATTAATTTCATAATAAATTCATTATTTTGTACTCATTTACTATGAAGCCCTCAAAG
>LDKF01000075.1:80209-116323 GCA_001026735.1 Rotylenchulus reniformis | reverse complement strand
ATAAAATAATTCCATAAATTATCATTAAATCAAAATATGGACATCATGTTCATGGCTTACATATTTAAAGAGCAAATAAGATAATTGATTGCTGAATTCTAAACATTAAACGATGACAAATCAATTAAACATAGAAAGATTAGCTAAAAAAATAAAAAAATTGTAATGAAATAAATTAGAAAAATAACTTTTTCAGTCTAAAATCAGAAACTGAATAAAAAATATATGATATGATAACATTTAAAGACATTAAAAAGAATAAATAGAAAATAATATAATTATCGCTTATAGATGTCAACCTATTTAAAAGTCATATTATAAAATTAGATTAAAATAAATTAATTTTTTTTTAATAATTAAATGAATAAAAACTAAAAATAAATAACTTTATCATAATGTTGATTTCTTCTCGATAAAGCAAAATTCATATCTTCATACGAAATTCATAAAAATTCATATAGTCATGCCTCGGCTTTTATCTCCGCTTTGTCTTGATCCAAATCCTCTGCTTAAAAAATAACACCAAATTACAATATTTTATGAAAATTAACTAAAAATGTGAAATTATTAAGTCATTTCATTTAAAATTAATCTACTATTTGAATTAGAAATTAAATTATTATAAAATTCTTTCGTTGAATGTTATTAATGGTTAATAATAAAAAATGAATAGTACAGAAATTATTTTAATAAATAATTTGTGAGATAAATTGATTTAATATTAAAAATGTCAATATAGAAATGAAAATGGTTATTTTGTTCTTCGGATTTTAAGAATGAGAAATTGAATTCAAAATTATGTTATAACATGAACTTAATCACTAATATAAATCTCAATTATACGAACCCTAAATGAGATAACCGTAATTATTTAACCTTTAAAAGGCTGATTATTAAGCCTTTTAATAAAAAAAATGATTGTTTATTAACAGTCACAATGGTCTCATTAGCCAAAAAACTTGTTCACAGAATGAAAAATATCAAGTATAATTAATAGACAAATCATTAAAAATAACGAATAAAATATTTCCAAAAATTTTGTAATTATATATATATATATAAAACTGGTATTTAAAAAAAGCAGAATATTAATGTTACACAATGATGTAAAAATATTAAACACTATAGGTATTTTTATTATGTAAAAATTATAAAAACTATTTTTAGGAATAAATTTGACTATTGAGTGCCGCGAGAATATTTTAAATAATCTAAAAAAATTATAAATCCAACAAATGAATAAAAAAATAATTGTAAAAAATATTACATATTTTATCCCTAAAAGAAAAGAAACTACCAATTTATAAATTAAAGATTCACCCTATAAATATATACACCGCCTGACGATCCATTAGGAGATGAAGACATAGCAAATTGTCTACTAATTTAAAATGAAATTTAATTATAATTGAAATATAATGTAAAAAATGTTGGTACAAATTAATATGATACGTAAACTTAATTTAATTTACAAGTTAGTATAATCAATTTATACTATACACTTTTATTTTCTTTTATTTTTTTTGTTTTCCCAAATATATTGTAAGAGATTAAAATTTTTTTAACTCAATAAGAAAATATTTCAAAATTATTTTAATTAATAAAATTGATCTTTTATAAAATCTTTTATAAAATTTTTCTTATTATGTTCAATTTTTGAATTTTTATTTAAATTACTTTAACCAATATGACTCAAATTATTTTTATAAATTTATTGATTCCACTTACTAAGTAAAAATTAACTTGATTTTCTAGGTTTTATTATTTTATTAATTATTTAACATTTATTTAAATTTTTAATATTATCAAAAAAGATTCCTATCTTTTGATTTCCTATCTTTAGGAAATCAACTGATTTGACTCGATCTCTTCTGCTATCGAAAAAGCCTTTCTGTTTTTAAAAAAATTTTATCAAAAAAATAAATTAACATAATTTTATTTTTTTCGAAATTTATTAATTAAAAAAATTATTAGTCGAACAATTTTTATTTATCATGAAAAACTTTTCATAAAAATCATTAATTTTTATTTTTTATAAAGATCCAAAGTAAATTATTTTTATTATTTTTATATAAATAAACTAGGATAGAAAAAATTTAACTACTACCTTTCTAAAAATAGTCTATTTTGGATATATATTATTTTTTATTATTTTATATTAGGAAGATTTTTTTATTTTTAAACTTTAGACTCTTAACTTAAGAAAAAACTTCAGACTCTTCTTGGACATAAAGAAATTCGAGATCCACTTCCTTGACCCTGAAATGGCAGCGCCATTTGAAACCAAAGGTTTTCTGCGTCGAATCGAAGTGAAGTTTGCCAAATCTGATCACTTATATATCTATATTAAAATAATCTCAATTTTATTTATTAATTCCTTATAATATACTATAGTTTAAAATAATATATTTTAATGATTATATCAATTATTCAAAAATCAATTAATATTTTATCACATTGTTTTTAATATTTAATTATTCTAGAATAAGAATCTTGGATTAATTAAAGGAGAAAATAAAATTTTTTAAAACATTAAAAATAATTTAATTTGATTTTTAAAGATTTTTTTAAGATTCTTAATATGATTTTTAAAGATTTTATATTTTTTTTCATATTAACCATTAACTAATTTTATTTTTATATTTTTTCCAGCTTTTACTTTTAAATATCAATAGATTATTTTTCGTCAGTAAGTGTTTTTTATTAAAACTATTGAATTGTGCATTATTTTATTTATTTTTTATTTAGACAAAATTAATTACATTTTTAATAACCTTATAGCTTTAGAACAATGCGAAATTGTGAATAGCAGTAGTGAAGACCATCTCAACAGTGATTAAATTGTTGCAAAAATTAGAAAATTAAACTATGATAAAAATGTAACTGAAAAAAATTGATTATAATTACTTTTAGTTTCTTAATAATTAAATTTTTTGCATTTAATAGTTAATATATTTATGTGAAATAGTTTATCAAATATAATTCCAAATTTATTTTTTTATAAATTTATTGATTGATTTTACAAAGTAAAAATTACTTGATTAAATTTAATGTAATTATTTTATATAATTATTTAGAATTTAATTAAATTTTAAAAAATCTTTTTTAAAATTTATTTATAGATTGTATATCTATTATTACTAAATATTATTAACCATAACTATAAATGTTTCTTACATCTTAAGAATATTAAAATTCATAATAGCTAATAAATTTTTTTTTATAATTTTAATCATCATATTAATTTGCCGAAAATTAAATTAAATGTCGAATTCAAAATATCAGGTAGGGGAAAACGGAACCATTCGGTGCAGTTGAAAATAGCGGATTTTGTTAACTGTATCTTTTTGCATGATATAATTATAATAATGTTGATATTTTTTAATTATTATAATTTTGACAGCATAATTATTATAATTTTAATATTGCTTTATTTATTTAAACATATTACTCTTTATTTTGGTTGGTTTTCTTCATTTATGTTGTGCTATTATGCATATTAATAAATGATTAATATATGATATAATTTTTATCTATTAACTAAAATTTTTAACTAAAAAGCTTTTTTAACATAATAATTATTGAATAATTATTTGTAATATATCTTATATTCTTCCTACTTGTGCTTCTTCTGTAGTATTGGCAAGTATCATTGCTTATATATACGGGATAATAATTTTAATTTATTTAATTTTAAAATAATTTTTTAATTTAATTTTAAAAATAATTTTGATTTAATTTTAAAATTTATCTTTAAAATGTTGTTTCCATTTAAAAAGCATTTAAAAAATATTCATTAATTAATATCAACATATTTTTAAACATCGATTTTTAGAAGCTAATAACTATAATATCAGAATTTCATCAGAATTTCTAATGGTAAAAAAATAATGCAATCAGACGGAAAAAATAATCCTAGCAATAAATTAACATTTATTTCATTTTAATTCAATAAAACTTTTAATATAAAACTTGAATAAAAATTCTACATATTTATTTCTTTTTAATTAGATCGAAATAAAAGCCCTTTTATCATTGGCATCTATCGTACGTGCAATAACATCGTGAATGTTTATTCAACGCACATATAGATCTGTTCCGATCAGTAATTAGTTAGCATGCAAATCAATTTTTAGCGTTTACAAATGTAAAAATATTAGAAGTAGGGTTGAGACCGGGATTTTTAGCAAAAACCGGGACCGGGATTGATCGGGACTAGGAAAACCTGGATCGGGACCGGGACCAGATTTTTCAAAAAAATATTTTTATCAAAAAATCTTTAAAAATGCACAAAAAATAATGCTTATTTTTTCAGCATGAATGTTCGTATAATTTTTATAAAAATTTTGAAATTATCAAAGTTTTGAAAAATACAAATACTGATTTTGGATTTTAGAGGATAGGAGTTAAAGCTCAAAAATTGTGCGAACAATTACCTTTAGAAATTTGATATATATTTCAATGGCCAAATTATTTACCAAATATTATTATTATATTGATAAAATATATCATTCTTGAATTAATAAAATTTGCCGATATTTATTAAATGTAAAAAAACTCTAAATAAATATATTCTAAATAATTCTAAATACATTTTATTTTAAATAAATATTTAATATAAAATGTTGATAATAAATGTGAAATTAAAATTTAGTCTATGGTTTTAGAAGTTGGCAATGGTAGTCTATGACTTTACTTGATCTATTTTATGAAATTTTTTCTTCGCAATTATTATTTTTGTTGTATCTATTCTTAATAAAATATCAATATATTTAATTTTCTAACAAAATATAAAAGATCTATTATAAATTAATAATATAATATATTAATTTATTATATATATATGATGGAAATTTTTTATTATAAAATTTTTAGAAAAGTCTACGTTGTAAAAAATTAACTGTATTTCTCTTTTTTATTGTTTTAAGCAATATTTTAGCAGATTTTATTTTATTAATTAAAATTATTTTTTATAAATGATTTTTGAAAATTGAAGATTTTCATTCATTTAAGTGCAAAATTTTATCTGACATCTATGTATCATTCGTATGGGGTCGTTCTAAATATATTTTTCAATTTATTTGTATTTGATTATAGATCGCGAAGAACCATTTAAAAATCGAAACTTTTAGAAGATAAATAGAATTTCAACGGTTTCATTATCTTAATCACATGGATTTTTTAGGAGGATGACTAGGCTGCAATAATACTTATTATTAATCATCAGGCCAAAATTTGTTTGAAAGCAATCTTCCTGATCCTTTAGCACCAATAGTTAATATATTTATTTTTTAAGTTTCAAATTTGTAAAAATCAAGTTAAGAATGACATAGATATCATTATTAAATTTATATAAATTATATAAATTTCTCTATATCTTAGCAAAGTAATTTTACATTTTTATTGAGTATTTTATTCCAAAAATATTTGGTTAAATATAAAAATAGTTTCTAAATATAATCAAGGATTTTTAAGTGTAAGATCTATTGAGGATGAAATCGTTATAAAATTTATAAATAATTTTTATTTGGCAAGGTTTAAAAAATTCTTCCAACTAATTTGGTATCCAACTAATTTGGTAAAGATATGTAAATTATATAATGATATTAAGAATGACGGTCATGGCTAAATATCAATTTCTTTTGACACATATATATCCAATAATTAATTAATATCAAAAAATTATTCAACTTTAATATATGATAATTGTCATGTTTAGCATTCAACGCTTAAATTTTAACAAATATTACTTTGGGTCTGTCCTCAATATCAACAGCATTTGTAAAATTTATTATGTTATTTTAAAATATGAATATAGTAAAGATTAAAAGAATTATTCTTATTTTTTAAAGTATTTATTTGATTTGATATAATCATCTTCATTGCATTAGCAACACAAACTTTTATAGCCCAAATAGAGGATGGCTATAAACATGCATGTTTTTTTAATAATTTAATACATTATTTTTTTGTTTAAAAATAAAATTAGCATACTTTTATGTAATTTATAACTTTGGCTTCTAAGTCTTATTATTTTTATAACTAAATTTATTCTTTAAGTAACTTTTATTTTAATACTTTTCTTTCAAAAATAGCTCGTTAACTCGGCTAAAATAGCAAAAATAAAATTTGTTTTTAATTTTAGTTTATTGAATAATTTTATTTCAAAACATTTTTTTTAGATAAACTGTTTGGAAATAAATTTATTTGTATTTTTATTACATTCTTCATCATAAAAATAAAAATTTTCAAAGATTTATAACGACTAATATATTTAGTATATAAAAAAGTATTCATTTAGGCAATTCGTCCAATTTAAAGATCATTCGTCCAATTTGAAGATATATTATGGGTTAATTTTTCAAAAATCATTATATTTTATATTTCATTTTTTGTTTATTGCTATGATGTATGTATGGCACATTGAGTAAACTGAAATTCATTATTTCGATAAATGATGAATAAACGAATTGTTGATTTTTTCAATTTTACATTGATATTTATTTTTTTTATTTATTAGTAATAATAATTTTATTTATTTTTAATTTAAAAAGAATAGAGTTTAGTCATGATTTGTTGATTTTATTCATTGAATTGTTGGGATTATTACTAAGAAAAATATTTATAAAAAGTTTCTAATGAATTTTTTAGATATATAATAATTAAAAAAATAAGTTTAATAATTCTAAGTAATCCGCCTTAAGTTCTTTTTCCAGCACAGAATTGATGAATGTAAATTTATATTTCTTAATTTTTAATTAATACTTTTTTTATATTTATTATAATATTATTATTACTATTATATTATTTTGTATTATAAATTTCCATATTTTTCTAAAATAATTTTATAATGCTGTTAGCACCATTTTTATAAATTATATTTTTGCATTTTTAGAAAATACTCTCCTGTTCAAAAATGTTTATTTTCTGTTTATATAGTGTGTACCATTTTTAAATTGTAATTGTCCATGGGATATAGAATAATAAGATAAAATAAATAATATAGAAGTAAATTTAAAGCATTTTTCTATGATGTTTTTATATAAGTCTATTTGCTTAACAAATAAATGATTATTTTTTAAATCGATTGTTTATATGTTAATTTATTATTTTTGAATTGATTTCTTATCTATCAGAGCACTAGATAAAACTGAAAAATGCTTATTATTACTACTTCGGAATTAAAAAATTGAAATTTAAGAAATTATAGATAATCATATGCAAAGAGATCTTATATAATAATTTTAAATTAAGAATTTATCATTTTGTGGATATTTTAATTGGATTATTAATTTATATTTCATATATTTTAAAATAGAATAAAATAATAAATTAATTTTTTTATTTTATCCATTTAGACCACCTTAGGGTAATTAGGTAAATTTTTATTTATAAAAAATTAACAGTATTAGCTAAATTAAACAATTTATATATTTAAATTATTTAATTCCTTTTAAGCTAACCAATTCTTGGACATTTTTCTAAGCATATTCATTGTAGACTACATTAAATAAATTTTTTATCTGTACTTGAAAGTAAATAAAAAATAAAGCAAATATCAAGTTCATGTACAGATATAATAACTTAACTAATTTATGGATTAATAATTTTGCGGGAACAGTGTCGAATGCTTTTTTAAGTCGATATAAATAGAGTTCACATAATATTCTAAAAATTTCGTTGCATTTCTTATCTTGTTTTGATTAAAATAAAAAGTGATATTCATATATTCTCTTAAGATTTTATATAAATTTAAATTTTTAGCTTTTTTAGTATATTTTAAAAATAATAGTTCACTTTCTAAAAACCTTTCTATGCAAAAGCTAATCGATCAATTATTAGATTTTTTCTTTTGCATATTCTTAAATTTAATTCATTTATACTCTTTTTTCTTTAAAATAATTTTAGATCTTTATTGATAATTTATTATTCTCTATTATTATTATTAAATTTTTTTATGTTTTTATTATATGTTTTTAAGAAATTATTATAATTATTTATTTATAATTTTGTATTTTAATTCTCTTCAAACAAACAAGTTTAGAGTTTTTGTTAATTAAATTAAAAATCGATACTATCAACATTTTATTATGAATTAAATCAAACAAAGGCATCTTATATGTTTGTTCAAATAAAAAAAAACAAAATTTTCTACTCTAATGATTAATTTTACAAATGAATATATTAATATTTAATATTTTAAATGTGAAAATTATTATTTATGTTTTTATATGTTCTAAGCATTTTATTTTTATATTTTTTTAAAGAAAATTTTTTAAATATTTGTTTATTTTAATATATTGTTTATTTTACGATTTATTGAATAATAAAACTTATGAGTATCATATTAACATTTTTTTAAAGTCTGCAGATATCCATTTATAATAGCTTGATTATTATTTTTAATTTTATAATAATTTATTTTTATTTTAACTCAAATTTTAAAATTAAAAAATTGATGTTTTTCGATTTATTTTATTAAAATAATTATAAACAATAACAGTTAATTAAAGTTTGTTAATTTATTCTTTAGAATATATTATTAAATTAATATTAGTTTTTTTAAATTTTAAATATAAATTATTAATAATCAAGTGATTGGCTAGAGATTGGATTAGCGAAGTAATATTTTTTGAACGCTGTTTAATATTTTTCTTTTAAAATAAAATAATGTTTTAATTGCAATTTTTATTTCAATTAGATTAAAAAATAAATTTTTCAATTAGTTAATTCAAAGAAAATGATATAAATTTTACCCTTTAACAGAAAATGTCTTGTATATACTGTATTTTATTTTTAATCTTAATTAAAAAAAATTATTAGAAAAATAAATTATTTTTTATAATTTTAAAGTTGTTATTTAGTTGTTAGTAAATTATTCTTATGATAATCATATGAACAAGATAAAAATATTTTATTAATACTTTAAATACTATTTGGTTTTCACATAAATATGATAAATTATATTGGTTAATTTTTTTTTACTTCTTACAAAACATATTACAATTTACATAAAAGCAAAATAAATAATTATGGAAATATTCACAACTTCCGCCCTGTTATATCCCTATCCCTAGGCTACACTGAATTTTTGATTGTATTTATTACACTTTTATTTTTATTTTTTATTGATTAGTTTTTAAAAAATTTATAAATATTTATTTAGCAAATGTGTTTTATCTTAGAAGAATGTGAATGATTGTATTATTATTAGATACATAATATTATGTTGGAATTTGGATACAAAAAATGAATGAACGTATTGAAAGGAGATTGACCTCCATCATCAAATCGATTGAAATATCAAGTGAACGAAGGGATAAAAAACGATAGGAAAAAAGAAGCCAAAAAATAAATAGAACGAGAGTAAGAATGAGGTGACTTTTTTATCGGGTCAAAATCTTTTTAACTTTCTAGGCCAAAATCAAAAAATTATTTTGAGCAAAATTTTAAAAACTATCTACTGATCTTCTAAATTATCGAAATCGCATAAAAGCTCAAAAAAAATTATAAGTGTATTTAGAATACGGAAAGAAAATTTCTGCAGAACCATAGCTGAGCCCAGAGCCGATTTTTTGTAAGACCGGGCCGGATTCAAAAATTTTGCCGCCACGGAACCGAAAATTTTTCCAATCAGAGCCGAAGCCAGCCAAATTTTTAGACAAAATTCATTTAGATTAAAACTTTAAAACAAAAATATTAATCCAAGATTGATAAATTTTCAAATTTTTCATATGTAAAATAATTGATTGCGAAAATTAAAAATCCGGCATGACCCCTCTACTGTAGTTGGGTGTTAAAGAAATTTTCTTCAATATTTGAATTAGAGAGACTTTTTTCCATTATTTTTCAAGAACAGCAAAAATTAATTAAATTGGCATGCATTATTTATTCTTTTGCTGCTAAATTATACATGGATAATTTTAAAAAATGTTTCTTTTTTTAAAGGAACAACATTTAATAATTATTATTTTCCATGAATTTCTAACCCAAAATTTAAAAATAGATAAAATATTCATTTTATGTAATTTTTAAATGGGAATATTTTAATTTTGCTAATTTTGCAAGATCAATTTTTTTGGATTTTTTAAAATTGATTTAAAATATTTTTTTGTAATTTTAAGACAGATTTACTGTTTGATTCTAACATCTTTTTTTTCTTATTAATTTGCAATCATTTATTACTAAAAAATTAACGAATTATTCTATCATTTTGATTTTTTTAATTTATTTATATATTTTTATTTTTTATTTAATTTTTATATTATGATATATATTTTATTAGTATTATTTTTATTTCACCTTTTAATTTATCAAATTTAGTTCATTGGGTATATTTTTTCAAAATTAATATTTAGTCATTTCAACATAATGTTCAGAGTTTCTATTTATTTTCTAAATTTATTAAAGACCAAATTTTTAAAAAAAAATTATATCCATTTAGGAAACCATTCTTATCAGTTGAGAACGTGAAAACAATAAAAATTTATGAATAAATAATAAATTTTTCTAGTGATTTCGGGTTTAGAAATTCGAGTTGTCTGTTCCGATATACTATGTTAATTTTTAAATAAGTTAGCAGTTTTCCAAATTCTTCAGCAACAATTCAGCATTATAGTTCAAAGTATTTAAACAATTAACACCTTAATTAAAAATCGAAATTAAATATTATTATTTAGTATTCTGAAATAATTTTTAATTTAATATATCTTTATAGATTAATTAATTTATTAATACTTCAGAGCCTAGATTTATTAATATTATCCCTTATTGTATAAATGGTTTTTATTAGAGCATAAAATTATAATACAACTGTTTTATTATTTTATTTGAGTAACAATTTTAATTTTAAATTAATTTTATTTTTCAACATCTTTTTCAGTGCCTTTGTTACAAAGAATAGTTCGAACATATAATTTTGTAACTTCCACTTTTACTACAACAAAATTTAATATCTATGGCTTAGGACAATAACTGTTAATTCGTTAATACCTGCTAAGTTAAGAAGATTGACTCGAATGTTTAGGCTATTATTTTAATATGTTTAATTAATTTTATATATTACAATATCCACAGTTGTTACCACATTTACAATATAGTAATAATAAAATTATATAAAAAATAATATATTTTCATGATGCGCTTTAAGTATTTTGGGTATTATTTTTTAACATAAGAGAATGAATTTTCTGATAACACTAATTTTATAAATTTTATTAAATTATTAAATAAATATATTTTTTATATAAACGATTTTATCTAAAAGAATTAGAGATGCGGCTAACAAAATTACAGATGTGGCTAACAATGAGTTTTTATTTTTTTATAAATATTTCATTTTATTACGTTGATTTAAAAAATTCTTGTTTTTTCTTTTATTAAATTAAATTACATCCTTGTGAGAAAAATATTATATTATTCAAATATAGAATTTTTTCAATTTCTTTTAAATAATGAATTTATTTATGTTGCTTATGAAAAAGTGAATATATTTTTAACATTTATAAATGTATTATGAATCAAGTGAAAAAGTTGGAAATTTTTTGATATGGTCTCGATAAATCGTTTTAAATATCAAAAAAAATTACGAAGGGATTCTATGTTTAAGTTTTAGCTTCTTTTCACTATGCATTATAGCTTACATTCTTCACAACTTAGTGTGTCAGAACGATTTTAGTGAAAAAATTTTTTACCTGAAAATATTGGAACGAGAATTAAATGAATTATTTAACTTTTTATTAGATAGATTTGCGTGAATCTTTAAAATATTATAGGGTTAGATTAATTATTATTTATTAAGTGTTAGTAATTGTTGAAAATTTGATAGCATTCTTATGACAAATCCTTTTAATAATACGAATTGTTATTTTTTTCTCACTTGTTATTTTTCTAGAAATCTATTTAAAATATTTTAATATAACGATTTATATTAAATATTTAAAAATATGGTAAATTCTAAATATTTTAAATTTTTACGTTTTAATTTCAAGTATCTGAGATCCGCAAATTATTTAAACAAAGTATTTATATTTTATTCTTCGAGAGTTTTGAAGTTCTCACAGTACGTCTAAAGAGCGATGTGCTAAAATAGTGATAAAATTGAAAGTGATTTCTATTTCTGCATGAAGTATATTTATATAATCCCATGCAATATTTTGTAGGATTCCTTTCAAAAAATTTTATTTTTATTCAAGGTATTGATTTTATTATTAAATTTTTGAATTACATTAAATTCTAAAAATATTTAAAAATATATCCATATAAGATATTTCTTTGTTCATTTTTTTATTTATAATAATTTGCATACTGATTTTGAGTATTAATCACTAATAAAATTTAATTTATTTAAAAAAGATAATTATTCATATCATAGTTTTTATATTAGAAATTAAACTAATTTATAATCAAAAAAAAACTTTTATTTACTAATTTCCAGAATAATATTAAAAATACATAGTTCTTGAGTAAGTGCTCCACAGCACGTTTTGCGGTGGTCTTTGAATACATTATTGTATTCAAAGGCCACCGTTTGTCTATTTGCAATTGATTTGATACTTAAGATTTTAAAGATAATTATTTCAAGAAACTGATCACACTATGTATATTTATGTATAATTGTAAATTATAGTAATATGTATGTATAATTTTATTATAATTATTTAAATTCTAATTTAATTTAGATTTATTTTTATATTAAATTTATACAAATGGCATAACTAAGAAATTTATTTTAATTATTTGCTTATCCTCTTAAATAAATATTTTACTTTATTTTTTACAGTATAATACTAAAATTGACCAAAATAAAATCCCAACTTAAAAATACTGATACTTTAAGTAAGTTAGCTTTTTTTACAAATTTATAATAGAATAAAAATTTAATTAATCAACTTCAAGAAAGATCGCAAAATCGATACTTCTTAGAATCTGAATTTTTATTATTTATTTTGTTAATTTTTTGATAACGATGAATAAATTTCCTTTTCTTCTATTGTTTCATCATTTCTAATCATATATTTTTTTGTTCAAATTATTGTTAATGATTGAGTAAAAATTTTTATTTATTCATATTTAAAAGTTGAAAATTCTTTTTTCTATAAACGCTGATTAACATTTTTTTGATTTTTTAAAATAAATATGATAATTTAAAATTTTTCTTTACAAGAATTCATCATTTCACATCAATCATTATCAATTAAGTTCTAATTTTTTATTTAAAATTTAACTTAAATATTCTACAAGATTAAACCAATTGAATTTATAATATAGCCCTTTGCTAAATTCTGAACGAGTAAAAAACAAATAGCATAAGTAAGTTAAATTAATATAGTAAAAATATTAAATAAAAATGTACAACAATCGGATTAAACAATATTTACAGTGATAGGAGAAAATTATTAATTTTATGTAATATTTACTTTTTTATTTTTCTAGTCAATGAAAGCTTTAATTCAGATTATTTTAATTTTATTTTATTTAAGTTAAAATTTTTTTTCTAATTTTAGGTTTTTCATTTATTTTATTTACTTTGTACAAAACTTCACATTTTAATGATTTGTCTATTAATTATACTTGATATTTTTCATTCTGTGAACAAGTTTTTTGGCTAATGAGACCATTGTGACTGTTAATAAACAATCATTTTTTTTATTAAAAGGCTTAATAATCAGCCTTTTAAAGGTTAAATAATTACGGTTATCTCATTTAGGGTTCGTATAATTGAGATTTATATTAGTGATTAAGTTCATGTTATAACATAATTTTGAATTCAATTTCTCATTCTTAAAATCCGAAGAACAAAATAACCATTTTCATTTCTATATTGACATTTTTAATATTAAATCAATTTATCTCACAAATTATTTATTAAAATAATTTCTGTACTATTCATTTTTTATTATTAACCATTAATAACATTCAACGAAAGAATTTTATAATAATTTAATTTCTAATTCAAATAGTAGATTAATTTTAAATGAAATGACTTAATAATTTCACATTTTTAGTTAATTTTCATAAAATATTGTAATTTGGTGTTATTTTTTAAGCAGAGGATTTGGATCAAGACAAAGCGGAGATAAAAGCCGAGGCATGACTATATGAATTTTTATGAATTTCGTATGAAGATATGAATTTTGCTTTATCGAGAAGAAATCAACATTATGATAAAGTTATTTATTTTTAGTTTTTATTCATTTAATTATTAAAAAAAAATTAATTTATTTTAATCTAATTTTATAATATGACTTTTAAATAGGTTGACATCTATAAGCGATAATTATATTATTTTCTATTTATTCTTTTTAATGTCTTTAAATGTTATCATATCATATATTTTTTATTCAGTTTCTGATTTTAGACTGAAAAAGTTATTTTTCTAATTTATTTCATTACAATTTTTTTATTTTTTTAGCTAATCTTTCTATGTTTAATTGATTTGTCATCGTTTAATGTTTAGAATTCAGCAATCAATTATCTTATTTGCTCTTTAAATATGTAAGCCATGAACATGATGTCCATATTTTGATTTAATGATAATTTATGGAATTATTTTATCGAAAAAATAATAATTTTTTAAAACAAATTATATAATTAATTCTTTCCTATAAGTCATTTTTTCCGTAAATTTAATTTATATTAAATTATTTTAATTTATATAGCCATAGAGAAGGATACTCAATAGTTAGTTGTAGATATTTTTACTAAATTTTAAATATCATTTTTCAATTTTTCTAAAATAATATTTTAAATTATATTTCAAAATAACTTTTTTCCAAATGAATGTTTATATCCTTATCATTCTCCACTATGAGAGATTTATAAAAAAGGGAAGATTGCCTTAAATAACATAATTTTTTTTAAATAAGTTAATATTTATATAAATTTAATGATTTTCTCCTAGGGTATGTCACTCATTTTAATTAATTAATAATTGCTTAATCATAAGGAATTTGAATTAATTTACTCATTTATTTTTTTATTTTAATTATTTACAAAATAAAATTTTAATATTTAAATAATGTATATTTCCTTAACACTAAATGAATAATCGATTTTATTCTTTAGTTTTGTTCAGTGCCTAAAATTACACAAAATGATTTAATATAATTAATTATTTAAACACCCGTTTCAACATCAATTCTCAAAGTAACGCAGAGTTCGGGTGGGATTTCATTGTTTGGCTCTGGTCCAAAAATATGTCCAAAAGTACAAAAATATTAGGTTTAAAAATAATAATAGTTGAGATTTTTGATCAAATATTTATTTTTATATAATAATTTTATAGATTTAAAATGATTTAAGAAATAATAAATGTTTTTATTGCCTTTCTTAATAGATCTCCAACAATTACCATAGATATATGTGTTCTTTCTAATCTTTTAACTCTGCTTTTCTTAAAAATAACTCATAATTTGTAAATTATTTTTAAAAACATTAAAAGATTTTATTATTGTAACATTTTTAAAAATGTATATCTATTTCTAATATTTGTGGATATTAATTTCAATATATCAATAGAAAGATTGCGCTTTATTTGAGAATATTAATAATTGAATTTAAAAAGGAGTTATAATAATAAAATTATTTTCCTACGATAATTATTTTAATTATTTATGATCTTTATATTATAATTTATTTCATTTCTAATTTATATTAACTTTAAACATTAATTATGGTTTATTATTTTATAAAAATAACATATATCACGAAATTTTTAAATTCAATCTTGTTCATAAAAAATATNTCGGATTAAACAATATTTACAGTGATAGGAGAAAATTATTAATTTTATGTAATATTTACTTTTTTATTTTTCTAGTCAATGAAAGCTTTAATTCAGATTATTTTAATTTTATTTTATTTAAGTTAAAATTTTTTTTCTAATTTTAGGTTTTTCATTTATTTTATTTACTTTGTACAAAACTTCACATTTTAATGATTTGTCTATTAATTATACTTGATATTTTTCATTCTGTGAACAAGTTTTTTGGCTAATGAGACCATTGTGACTGTTAATAAACAATCATTTTTTTTATTAAAAGGCTTAATAATCAGCCTTTTAAAGGTTAAATAATTACGGTTATCTCATTTAGGGTTCGTATAATTGAGATTTATATTAGTGATTAAGTTCATGTTATAACATAATTTTGAATTCAATTTCTCATTCTTAAAATCCGAAGAACAAAATAACCATTTTCATTTCTATATTGACATTTTTAATATTAAATCAATTTATCTCACAAATTATTTATTAAAATAATTTCTGTACTATTCATTTTTTATTATTAACCATTAATAACATTCAACGAAAGAATTTTATAATAATTTAATTTCTAATTCAAATAGTAGATTAATTTTAAATGAAATGACTTAATAATTTCACATTTTTAGTTAATTTTCATAAAATATTGTAATTTGGTGTTATTTTTTAAGCAGAGGATTTGGATCAAGACAAAGCGGAGATAAAAGCCGAGGCATGACTATATGAATTTTTATGAATTTCGTATGAAGATATGAATTTTGCTTTATCGAGAAGAAATCAACATTATGATAAAGTTATTTATTTTTAGTTTTTATTCATTTAATTATTAAAAAAAAATTAATTTATTTTAATCTAATTTTATAATATGACTTTTAAATAGGTTGACATCTATAAGCGATAATTATATTATTTTCTATTTATTCTTTTTAATGTCTTTAAATGTTATCATATCATATATTTTTTATTCAGTTTCTGATTTTAGACTGAAAAAGTTATTTTTCTAATTTATTTCATTACAATTTTTTTATTTTTTTAGCTAATCTTTCTATGTTTAATTGATTTGTCATCGTTTAATGTTTAGAATTCAGCAATCAATTATCTTATTTGCTCTTTAAATATGTAAGCCATGAACATGATGTCCATATTTTGATTTAATGATAATTTATGGAATTATTTTATCGAAAAAATAATAATTTTTTAAAACAAATTATATAATTAATTCTTTCCTATAAGTCATTTTTTCCGTAAATTTAATTTATATTAAATTATTTTAATTTATATAGCCATAGAGAAGGATACTCAATAGTTAGTTGTAGATATTTTTACTAAATTTTAAATATCATTTTTCAATTTTTCTAAAATAATATTTTAAATTATATTTCAAAATAACTTTTTTCCAAATGAATGTTTATATCCTTATCATTCTCCACTATGAGAGATTTATAAAAAAGGGAAGATTGCCTTAAATAACATAATTTTTTTTAAATAAGTTAATATTTATATAAATTTAATGATTTTCTCCTAGGGTATGTCACTCATTTTAATTAATTAATAATTGCTTAATCATAAGGAATTTGAATTAATTTACTCATTTATTTTTTTATTTTAATTATTTACAAAATAAAATTTTAATATTTAAATAATGTATATTTCCTTAACACTAAATGAATAATCGATTTTATTCTTTAGTTTTGTTCAGTGCCTAAAATTACACAAAATGATTTAATATAATTAATTATTTAAACACCCGTTTCAACATCAATTCTCAAAGTAACGCAGAGTTCGGGTGGGATTTCATTGTTTGGCTCTGGTCCAAAAATATGTCCAAAAGTACAAAAATATTAGGTTTAAAAATAATAATAGTTGAGATTTTTGATCAAATATTTATTTTTATATAATAATTTTATAGATTTAAAATGATTTAAGAAATAATAAATGTTTTTATTGCCTTTCTTAATAGATCTCCAACAATTACCATAGATATATGTGTTCTTTCTAATCTTTTAACTCTGCTTTTCTTAAAAATAACTCATAATTTGTAAATTATTTTTAAAAACATTAAAAGATTTTATTATTGTAACATTTTTAAAAATGTATATCTATTTCTAATATTTGTGGATATTAATTTCAATATATCAATAGAAAGATTGCGCTTTATTTGAGAATATTAATAATTGAATTTAAAAAGGAGTTATAATAATAAAATTATTTTCCTACGATAATTATTTTAATTATTTATGATCTTTATATTATAATTTATTTCATTTCTAATTTATATTAACTTTAAACATTAATTATGGTTTATTATTTTATAAAAATAACATATATCACGAAATTTTTAAATTCAATCTTGTTCATAAAAAATATTTTATTCCACTACAAAATTTTAATATTATTATTTTTAATTTAAACCATATTATTTCTAAACATTTGAATGCTTAAAGCCAAAGCTTTCCTATTTTTTTTTTAAATATTTTTATAGCTTTCAAACATTTTCAAAAAAAATGTTTATATTTTTTTATTTTATGCTTTGATGTCTTTTTTATATCATTGATTGTATTTTTTAAATGATATATAAAATGAAATAAAATTCTATTTATTTTTTATATATATTTAAAAGAATATACCTATTTACATTTTTTCATTGCATTGTATTATTATATTATGATTTTTTTAATTTATAATAACATAAATATTATAAATAAATTAATTTTAATTATTAATTAAGATCTTTATTATTGGTATTTGGATATTATATTTGTTTTTCATATATTTTTATTTCTATTTCGATTAAATTTTAAATAAAACAATCCTTGATATATTGCAAAATTAATTAGTTAAATTATATAAGTTTATTGGATTTTACAGTCATTAAATAATTAATAAAAAATAATTAATTTGATGTTTATCACTTTTTTAAATCAATTATAATATAGAATTTAAATTATTTCAATTTGTAATTCCACCAGCAAAAGTGAATAAAGTTGGTTGAATGACCATTTTTAAATATAATGCTCAAAGTTTTTAGTATTATTTCTTTTTTGTTATTTGGTTATTTTAAATTTTAAATTATATATATTTAAGTTAAACTATGAATTTAGTCATTCTTTAATTCTTTTATCTTAATTTACTCTGTTAAATTTTAAATTATTAAGAAATATTTATAATAAAAAATTTTAAATTTTTTGTAATTTTTTAAGGAAATTTTACAATTTAATTCATGAAATAATTATTTTTAATTTTAAATTATAAAAAATAAAAAATAAAAAAGAAATTAATTTGTTTAATGATTTTTTAATATAATAAATATTAAGCAACAATTTTATGGTTGTATCTACCTTTTTATATGGTTCAATTCTGTTTTCTCTGATGTATTTTTTATATAAATTATTTTACAATATCATTATTTTTAATATATTTATTTTTATAACTTTTTAATTTTTGCATATTTCTATTTCTGTAAATTCTTAAAAAATCAAAATAACTTTTTCTTTATTTTAATTTACGGTTTTCTAATAAAAATAACAATCCTTCATTGTAATATAGCAAAAATTAGGACTAAGTTTTTCTTAGACTTCAACGGCTCTAATCAATTCTATACCCTTTCCAAAAATATTTAAAACAATGAATTTTACTTGGATTTGGTAGTATTAATTTTCTTGTAAATTATTACTATAGTTGAAACTCCACTTCACCACTGGAAATTGAATGTTCCTATCACAGTTAATAAAAAAATGTTAAATATTATTATTTGATTTTTTACAACTTTTCATTTAAATGATTTTCTTTTATTCTATTCCGTTTAAATATTTTAGTCATATATTTCATTTGTAAATTATAAAATTAATAAGACCAATAAGGTTGTTTATTTTTTCATATATTGTTTAATTTTCTTTTTATTTGTCTCTTGGTTAAATATATACTATCTTTAAAATTATGATTAGTTCTTTAATAAGAATTTTTATTTTGCTCTTTAAACAATTAAGAAGAATATTAAATATTATTTTAAAAAAATTTCGTAATACGCTGCAGAACTCATTTAAATTGGTGTATTATTTTTATAATAAAAAGGTTAATGTTTTGTTGTTTTTAATGAATTTTTATTTTTATAATTACACGGCCTTATAATTTATTTTTTAATATAATTTTTTCACTTTTTTGCTATTACAGACTTCATGAATGATTTTATGAATTATAATTTTGCCTTTATTTATGTAATAAAAATTTAATTTATTTTAATGGATTATAAATAGAACAAACAATCTTCGTCTTTAATTAATATATTATAAAATTAAATAATTCATTTATATAATTTTTGGATTTGAATGTACATTAAATAATTATTAAAAAATAGTTAATGATTTATTAATTTATAATATTCGAAATATAAATTATTTCGATCGGCGTTTCTACCAGCAAATGTTATTAAAGTTGGTGAATATCTATAATAAATTACTTTATAAAATTACATTTAAAGTTTTAAAATTTCATTACAGTAATCTATGGTTTAAAATTAAATAGCAATAAAAAATAATTAATTTATTTTAGGATTTATTGATCCCATAATATATTTTAATATTTAGTACCGCAAAATAACTCAACTTAAGATCCTCTGCTAAAATTTTAATGTTTGGTAAAAAAAATAATTTTTTAATGTTGTTTCTTCTTTTTTTTATTGAAATGAAATTTCCAGAAAATTTTCAATTAAAAATTCAATTTAATTCATTGGGATATTTTTTTTCATTTTAAATTAAAAGAATTTGCCAGTAATATATGTATTTAAATTATCCATTTTTTTCAACATCCAAAAGGTATGATACGATTTTAAGGTATTATTTATATATGTTTTTAAATCTTGAAAATTTAATATAATTTTTATTTGAAATTTAACATTTTAACAATTATCTATATAAGGTTATTTATTTTATCAAAAATAGTTTATTTTTAATTAATTACACCGAATAAAAATTAATATAAATGGCGAAGTTTTTTAAGTTGATTTTCCATATCTTTCTCTATTTTTAGACTTACGTGTTAGTTGTAAAAAGTTTAAAAATATTGTTTTATTTTTAAGAAAGATAAACATTTATTAAATAAAAAAATTAGATATGATTATATAATATTAATCGCTTTTTGGTTCCAAATTTTGTTTTTTGTTTTCAATAAATCATTTATAAATTTAAATATATAAAAATGATTATTATATTTTAGCTAAAATTTTTTAAATTTATATGCATTTTTCTTAATCATTGCTTGTATGTAATTTAAATTAGTGATGTACAACGACATGATATCCCGACGAGTGCACCTATAATAATGTTTATGTAATTAATCGAATATTATTTATGGATTTATTAATAAATGGCTTATTATATAATTTGACATTATAATTATTTAATTTTAATAGCTTAAATAATATTTATAAGCTATTTTTAATAATTTATTAATAAAGTGGTGATCTATTTTACTATTTCCTTTTTTTAAGGGGCGTTTGTAAAAAATCGGCAATTAAAAATATTTTGTCTAAAAAATATATAATTAAAGGCTTAACCTATGTTAATAAAGTTAAAAGGATACTAAAAAATAGTACAAAAATTTATTAATCACTTTTGACTCAAAAATACATTTTTTACAATAAAAAAAATGCTGAAAATGACCTTGATAAAAAACGTCCCGAGAACAATGAACTTATCTGCGACTGGTTTACGCCAAAATGGGCGAAGGGTAATCCGGGAAATGGGGTCAGTAGGGGTGATCATTCTCCATCATTCCTGTTCTTCTACTGATCTGAACAATTTGCATTGCTTACAATCTGCTGATCTTCAGTGTAAGTCAAAAAATTATGTTTTCGATATTTTATTATCAGATTTAGGAATTTTTACATAAATCAAAATTATATCTAATCAAAAATTTCATAAATAAACCAAAACTGTATCTATTGAAAAATTTCAATCTAATTAAAAATTGTCAAATTTGGGTCCAAAAATTAATTTTTTTATATATTCTATCCATTTAAATAATTCATTATTAAGTTAATTAAAATTAAGGAGCAGTTCTGTGGCAGTCACCAATCTTCAGTGCTACTTGTTTCCAAACTGCTTTGCCCAGGTTGTGAACTTCATAATGGTGAGTCATGAAAATGATAAAATGGTCCAAGTTTCTATGCAAAAAAGAGCTCCCATGTTCTAAAATATCCAATTTTGGGCCAAAATCTAGAATTAGTGTTCAAAAATATGGACAAATTAGAAATACACAATTAAATGACATTTTCGACAGAAATAAATCACTAATATGCTTTAATTGGTAGTTGCTTTTGGCGAGGGGAAATAAGGAATTTTATTTTAAAAGTATAAAAATAAAATAATACGCGTTTTTTAAGAAAATAAATATTTTCTATTTAATGGAATAATTTTTAACATTAAGGAATAGGGTGTCCCGGTGATTTAAAAAAACGCCGGAATGAAAAGTTAACCATTTTAAAAACATTTTCCTTTTTTTGATGTGATTGGAAAAAAATCAGGACATTCTCCAAAATAAGAATAGATATAAGAAATATAACATCTAGGACCAATGATTTAGATTATTCATAAAAAGGCGTGTAAAATTTTCCATTTATGCTTCGAGAATAAAATTTCGACAGTGAAAGGTCGACAGTATCCAAAAAATTCGATAAATTCCGGAAAATGCTTAAAGTTGGCACCAAAATCACAAAATGTACACCGGAAAAAGTAAAAAATTCGCATAAATTCGAAAAATCATAAATTGCATCAATCTATTCTCAAAATATAAAATTTAAAATGAAAATATTTAATTACAATCTTTACCTCTAATAATGTTATTGACTATGCTGTATTTCCTTATTTTTATCACAAATAATAAAATTATTTTCATTCCCTTTAGATGTATCAATTATTCTTATTTATTATTATTGTCTACTTGATGAAGGACATCCATTGTTACAAACCTAGTGGATTTGAAGAGTTTATTAAAAATTCGGCAGCCAAAGATTTACTTTCGAAATATGAAACTAGAGAAATAAAGACTCAATCTGACTTACACAAAAAATTAGAAGAAGCTGGAGATGGAATACTAGATCGAAGCCAAAATATCATACATAATTCTGCATGCACAGCTCAGCCGTTGGAAGAATTGACGGCAGAGCAGATAGACAGATCACAAGGGAGGGATGTCGCCCAATGTAGCAATGATGTCAAAAGTTTATGGCGAGAGGTAATAGTTGATTTTACAACATTATTAATTAGCAGTTTAAGGGAGGAATCAAGCGCGAGAAAATGATGTGGCTGAAGATATCGAACCTGATGATCCAACTGGTATTTCTTTTCATTACCCAACTTTGAGGACAGTGAGACGTTCATATAATCGTCGACGACAACAACAACATAATTCTAACTCCAATGATATTTTCAATGTCCCTGAAAAGTTGCAATTAAATAAACATGGTTCAATTAAATTGGTGCTGGGAAAGACACTCAGCAAAAATGATATGTTAGTTCCTGAATAATAATTTTCAATTTAAATTTATATAGTTGGTTACAATATCGAAATGATGACGTCGGCATTTTAATGTTTATTACGCACATGCAAATGCAAGCAGCAAAAAATTGCCATATATTGGTTGGCGATGGCACCTTCGATATTCGACCAAAAGGATTTAAGCAACTTTGGTCATTGCACGGATTGGTTTGTTTTCTTTAGATGTGAGTATAAATTCTAATTTTTATTATTATTTTTGCTTGAAACACCAACCGGGGCCGAGTGGACACCACTGATGTTGGCAATAATGAAAAGAAGGTGAATATTAATTATGAATACCATTGCTTATATTATATTTGATGGATTCTAAGACACAAAATGCTTACGAAATTTTATTCCAACAATTCGCAAAAATGGGGTGAAGATGTCATGCAAGGAACCCAAAGAATCCATGCCGACTACGAGACCGCCGAGCTAAATGCAATGAAAAGAGTTTTTGGGGAAAGAAAAGTGTACGGCTGCGCCGTCCACTTCATCAGAACCGTTGTTAGGCAAATACAAACACGTTTTCCGGCAATGTTTCGCGCGTTTAAAGAAAAGGGAGAAATATGGTATGGAAATGGGTAGCTTTCACTTTAAAATTCAAAAATTCAAATTAATTTAAGATACGGCGTTGTCTTGCTTTGCCATTTTTAAGGAAAAGGGAAATTAAAAAAATGTGGCCGATCTTAAAAACTTACCGCAATGATTTTGAAGGAGAGTTGCGCGATGAAATGAATTCCTTTATAGTTTATATGAACAACCAATGGATTATTAAAATTGACAATGGTGAAATTTTTAATTTCAATAAATTAAGCAAAACAAGATCCACCAATCCTGTGGAATCTTAGCACAGCTTAATTATACGGTAATAAATAAAAGTATTAATGAAATCTTTTTTATTTATAGAGATTCTGGAAGTGTTCGGCATGCTGCTCTTCCCAATGTCCTCAACTTTTTCCAGCAGATATTTGCTGAAAGAGATGAGCGAGTAGTAAAAATTCTTGCTGGCAAAATAAAGCCGCAGCCAAGGGATAAAATTTATGAAGAAGTGGATAGAAAAATCCAAAATACCCTTAATGATTATGAAGTAGAAAATTTTTTAAGACAATCCTTAATTTACTTTATAGGAAATGATCGATAATGGTTCAGAAGATGCATTCGGACAAGTTACTGCTAATTATTTAAACAGGCTATCATACTTATTGCTACAATTAGACGAAAAGGGGACATCGTCAAAAAAGGATCAACGAATACGCGAGGTAATGTGCGTAGGTTATCAACTTATAATATTTTTAAGCGAAAGAGAAAGTTACAGTCGGAAGAAATAGTGCAACAACCATTAACTCGTTTGAAACCATCATCGCGTGAAAGATCAAGCAAGACATATGCAGATAATGCAGATATCCTTCTCGATCGGATCATTGGCAGAAAAGATCGTCCAAATAGTTATAGATCAGCTGAAACTACGAGAAAGACAACTGCAGATATTCTTATCGATCGGTTAAATGTCAAAAAAGATAATTCGATTGGCGATAAATCATCGGCTGTTGAAAGAATAAGCCAAGAACAAACAATTTCACAAGCATCAAGTGAATCGCAGGGGGTGGAAGATTCTAGAACACGTGGTATATCAAGTGAAGAGATCGCATTTAGCCATGAGGTTTCGACCAGCAAGGAAGAATCAGATGGTAGAATAGGAGAGATAATATTTTTTAATCGATAATTAAGTTGAGCATATTGGAACACTTGCACGGAATTCCGTGAATTTTATCTTCAATCCCCCAAATGAAGAATTTCGTGATCACATATGTGAGATATGGGATTATGCATGTGGTTGGTATAATAAACATACATTAATTAATCGAATATTATCAAGGTGAGGAGCCTATTCCTTATCCGGTTGATTTTGAATTTGCCTCTACAAATTATGGGCCTGGAGAAGTAATAGAAATACTATCAGATGGGAACTGTGGCTGGCGCAGTGTCTCGCTTGCTTTAACGGGCACAGAAGCCAACCATGAGATGATTAGAAGGGACGTAATAGAATATTTGGATGAAGAAATGTATCAATTTGCACTTTATCCAAGACCAGGGAAAGATTGGTGGAGTAAGTTCTATCAACTTTTATTTAACTGATTTAAAAATTTAGGCATCTTGGAGGATAAAGATATTATCCGCTCACATATAGAGAAGGCTGTCACTCCTGCTACTGGCCCGGGTGACAAAGACCGTTGGATGAACAACTTGGATATGGCGGCCACCGCGAAAATGTTTAAGATCAATGTCATAGTTTGTGAAAAATTGCGCGAGAATATGTTTCGATGGCAATTTTATTCACCTAAATTAGAACATTCGGTAAGTTTAACTTATATTAAAAATTTGTTTTGTTTTATTTAGCTGGCAAATTTGGAACAAGTGTGAGATGCTAAATCGATATTTTTATATTATCGATCCGATCACTATGAAGAGATCAGGCATCCCCAGATGATTAAAATATGATTAATTTTATTTTTAAATTATAAAATAAATTTTTTTTTAAGTTGCCAAGGCATATTGTGGTAGCTTTTGTGGTGTAAGTACCATTGACTCTTGTCTATTAATTCCTTTTTCCTGGAGCTGCGGCTTTAAACATAGTATGAGAACTTTAAGAAATCTAAAAAATTATTGCTTAGTAGATGATTGTTGTCTGGATCATGATGAATGCTATATGAACAAATATATAGAAAGAAAAATTTGTGACCAAAAATTTTGCGCATGCTTATACAGAGATCACAAGTGTAACACGTTGAAATTTTTCATGTGTTTTGCGACATCAGTTTTTGGATCATTATTTAAAAGTGTGTAATAAATAATGAGATTTATTTTTGAGTTAGATAATTGGGTTATTATAATGTTAGTTCGATTGAATTAATTCCCTGTTTTCACTTGATATTTCTAATTATTTATTTTTTTATGCTTATTTATTGCAAAAGTTTCTTTATTTGTAAATTTTAGTTCCTTTATCTTTATTTGAATTAAATTATCAATTATTCTTTTTAATTAATTAATAACTTGGTTTTTATTTTATTTTTTTACCTTAATTTATATTTTTTATGAACAAGATTGAATTTAAAAATTTCGTGATATATGTTATTTTTATAAAATAATAAACCATAATTAATGTTTAAAGTTAATATAAATTAGAAATGAAATAAATTATAATATAAAGATCATAAATAATTAAAATAATTATCGTAGGAAAATAATTTTATTATTATAACTCCTTTTTAAATTCAATTATTAATATTCTCAAATAAAGCGCAATCTTTCTATTGATATATTGAAATTAATATCCACAAATATTAGAAATAGATATACATTTTTAAAAATGTTACAATAATAAAATCTTTTAATGTTTTTAAAAATAATTTACAAATTATGAGTTATTTTTAAGAAAAGCAGAGTTAAAAGATTAGAAAGAACACATATATCTATGGTAATTGTTGGAGATCTATTAAGAAAGGCAATAAAAACATTTATTATTTCTTAAATCATTTTAAATCTATAAAATTATTATATAAAAATAAATATTTGATCAAAAATCTCAACTATTATTATTTTTAAACCTAATATTTTTGTACTTTTGGACATATTTTTGGACCAGAGCCAAACAATGAAATCCCACCCGAACTCTGCGTTACTTTGAGAATTGATGTTGAAACGGGTGTTTAAATAATTAATTATATTAAATCATTTTGTGTAATTTTAGGCACTGAACAAAACTAAAGAATAAAATCGATTATTCATTTAGTGTTAAGGAAATATACATTATTTAAATATTAAAATTTTATTTTGTAAATAATTAAAATAAAAAAATAAATGAGTAAATTAATTCAAATTCCTTATGATTAAGCAATTATTAATTAATTAAAATGAGTGACATACCCTAGGAGAAAATCATTAAATTTATATAAATATTAACTTATTTAAAAAAAATTATGTTATTTAAGGCAATCTTCCCTTTTTTATAAATCTCTCATAGTGGAGAATGATAAGGATATAAACATTCATTTGGAAAAAAGTTATTTTGAAATATAATTTAAAATATTATTTTAGAAAAATTGAAAAATGATATTTAAAATTTAGTAAAAATATCTACAACTAACTATTGAGTATCCTTCTCTATGGCTATATAAATTAAAATAATTTAATATAAATTAAATTTACGGAAAAAATGACTTATAGGAAAGAATTAATTATATAATTTGTTTTAAAAAATTATTATTTTTTCGATAAAATAATTCCATAAATTATCATTAAATCAAAATATGGACATCATGTTCATGGCTTACATATTTAAAGAGCAAATAAGATAATTGATTGCTGAATTCTAAACATTAAACGATGACAAATCAATTAAACATAGAAAGATTAGCTAAAAAAATAAAAAAATTGTAATGAAATAAATTAGAAAAATAACTTTTTCAGTCTAAAATCAGAAACTGAATAAAAAATATATGATATGATAACATTTAAAGACATTAAAAAGAATAAATAGAAAATAATATAATTATCGCTTATAGATGTCAACCTATTTAAAAGTCATATTATAAAATTAGATTAAAATAAATTAATTTTTTTTTAATAATTAAATGAATAAAAACTAAAAATAAATAACTTTATCATAATGTTGATTTCTTCTCGATAAAGCAAAATTCATATCTTCATACGAAATTCATAAAAATTCATATAGTCATGCCTCGGCTTTTATCTCCGCTTTGTCTTGATCCAAATCCTCTGCTTAAAAAATAACACCAAATTACAATATTTTATGAAAATTAACTAAAAATGTGAAATTATTAAGTCATTTCATTTAAAATTAATCTACTATTTGAATTAGAAATTAAATTATTATAAAATTCTTTCGTTGAATGTTATTAATGGTTAATAATAAAAAATGAATAGTACAGAAATTATTTTAATAAATAATTTGTGAGATAAATTGATTTAATATTAAAAATGTCAATATAGAAATGAAAATGGTTATTTTGTTCTTCGGATTTTAAGAATGAGAAATTGAATTCAAAATTATGTTATAACATGAACTTAATCACTAATATAAATCTCAATTATACGAACCCTAAATGAGATAACCGTAATTATTTAACCTTTAAAAGGCTGATTATTAAGCCTTTTAATAAAAAAAATGATTGTTTATTAACAGTCACAATGGTCTCATTAGCCAAAAAACTTGTTCACAGAATGAAAAATATCAAGTATAATTAATAGACAAATCATTAAAANTTTAGGTTCGCACCTTACTACCAAAAAAAATTTCTCGCTATCCTATTATTGGAGTCAGGAATACGGCAATATCGAACAAATAGAACGCGGAATTTGGATTGGACGGGAAACCCTTGTGGACTGGCGCAATTTTCTAAGGGATATTTGTGCAGAACACCTGACGAGAAACCCAATTCGTATAGGAGGTCCTGGTATCCTTAGTCTATTTGATGTCCAGTAGTTTTCAATCTATAATTAGGAATTATTGTTGAAATCGATGAATCTCTCGCAGTGAAAAGGAAGAACAATAGGGCCCGGTTAGGCGCGAATAAGGTCTGGTTGTTCGGCGTCGTCGAACGTGGAAATGATCAACGATGTTTTCTCTCCTTTGTCGTCGAAAAACAAAAACCCTCTCCTTTGTCGTCGACGTTTTGTCGAATGTCGAAATGCAGCAACCCTCTTGCTTTTGATCGAGGAGCATATTGAATCTGGTTCCATAATTCATTCCGATATGTGGCGGGCATATGGTAACATTCCTAATCTACCATACGGCTACCAACATTTCACAGTCAATCACCAGCAAAATTTCGTGAATCCTCGCACGGGTGCGCACACACGGAGTATACACAGAGTATATAAAAAAAAATTTAAGATACGGCGTTGTCTTGCTTTGCCATTTTTAAGGAAAAGGGAAATTAAAAAAATGTGATCTTAAAAACTTACCGCAATGATTTTGAAGGAGAGTTGCGCGATGAAATGAATTCCTTTATAGTTTATATGAACAACCAATGGATTATTAAAATTGACAATGGTGAAATTTTTAATTTCAATAAATTAAGCAAAACAAGATCCACCAATCCTGTGGAATCTTAGCACAGCTTAATTATACGGTAATAAATAAAAGTATTAATGAAATCTTTTTTATTTATAGAGATTCTGGAAGTGTTCGGCATGCTGCTCTTCCCAATGTCCTCAACTTTTTCCAGCAGATATTTGCTGAAAGAGATGAGCGAGTAGTAAAAATTCTTGCTGGCAAAATAAAGCCGCAGCCAAGGGATAAAATTTATGAAGAAGTGGATAGAAAAATCCAAAATACCCTTAATGATTATGAAGTAGAAAATTTTTTAAGACAATCCTTAATTTACTTTATAGGAAATGATCGATAATGGTTCAGAAGATGCATTCGGACAAGTTACTGCTAATTATTTAAACAGGCTATCATACTTATTGCTACAATTAGACGAAAAGGGGACATCGTCAAAAAAGGATCAACGAATACGCGAGGTAATGTGCGTAGGTTATCAACTTATAATATTTTTAAGCGAAAGAGAAAGTTACAGTCGGAAGAAATAGTGCAACAACCATTAACTCGTTTGAAACCATCATCGCGTGAAAGATCAAGCAAGACATATGCAGATAATGCAGATATCCTTCTCGATCGGATCATTGGCAGAAAAGATCGTCCAAATAGTTATAGATCAGCTGAAACTACGAGAAAGACAACTGCAGATATTCTTATCGATCGGTTAAATGTCAAAAAAGATAATTCGATTGGCGATAAATCATCGGCTGTTGAAAGAATAAGCCAAGAACAAACAATTTCACAAGCATCAAGTGAATCGCAGGGGGTGGAAGATTCTAGAACACGTGGTATATCAAGTGAAGAGATCGCATTTAGCCATGAGGTTTCGACCAGCAAGGAAGAATCAGATGGTAGAATAGGAGAGATAATATTTTTTAATCGATAATTAAGTTGAGCATATTGGAACACTTGCACGGAATTCCGTGAATTTTATCTTCAATCCCCCAAATGAAGAATTTCGTGATCACATATGTGAGATATGGGATTATGCATGTGGTTGGTATAATAAACATACATTAATTAATCGAATATTATCAAGGTGAGGAGCCTATTCCTTATCCGGTTGATTTTGAATTTGCCTCTACAAATTATGGGCCTGGAGAAGTAATAGAAATACTATCAGATGGGAACTGTGGCTGGCGCAGTGTCTCGCTTGCTTTAACGGGCACAGAAGCCAACCATGAGATGATTAGAAGGGACGTAATAGAATATTTGGATGAAGAAATGTATCAATTTGCACTTTATCCAAGACCAGGGAAAGATTGGTGGAGTAAGTTCTATCAACTTTTATTTAACTGATTTAAAAATTTAGGCATCTTGGAGGATAAAGATATTATCCGCTCACATATAGAGAAGGCTGTCACTCCTGCTACTGGCCCGGGTGACAAAGACCGTTGGATGAACAACTTGGATATGGCGGCCACCGCGAAAATGTTTAAGATCAATGTCATAGTTTGTGAAAAATTGCGCGAGAATATGTTTCGATGGCAATTTTATTCACCTAAATTAGAACATTCGGTAAGTTTAACTTATATTAAAAATTTGTTTTGTTTTATTTAGCTGGCAAATTTGGAACAAGTGTGAGATGCTAAATCGATATTTTTATATTATCGATCCGATCACTATGAAGAGATCAGGCATCCCCAGATGATTAAAATATGATTAATTTTATTTTTAAATTATAAAATAAATTTTTTTTTAAGTTGCCAAGGCATATTGTGGTAGCTTTTGTGGTGTAAGTACCATTGACTCTTGTCTATTAATTCCTTTTTCCTGGAGCTGCGGCTTTAAACATAGTATGAGAACTTTAAGAAATCTAAAAAATTATTGCTTAGTAGATGATTGTTGTCTGGATCATGATGAATGCTATATGAACAAATATATAGAAAGAAAAATTTGTGACCAAAAATTTTGCGCATGCTTATACAGAGATCACAAGTGTAACACGTTGAAATTTTTCATGTGTTTTGCGACATCAGTTTTTGGATCATTATTTAAAAGTGTGTAATAAATAATGAGATTTATTTTTGAGTTAGATAATTGGGTTATTATAATGTTAGTTCGATTGAATTAATTCCCTGTTTTCACTTGATATTTCTAATTATTTATTTTTTTATGCTTATTTATTGCAAAAGTTTCTTTATTTGTAAATTTTAGTTCCTTTATCTTTATTTGAATTAAATTATCAATTATTCTTTTTAATTAATTAATAACTTGGTTTTTATTTTATTTTTTTACCTTAATTTATATTTTTTATTTATAATTTTGATTATATTGCTTCAATATAATAATTATTTAAAAATTATATTAATTAAGCTTCTTTTATTTAGCTTTCATTACTTATTGCTTTAGCCTTTTATTTATTACTTTTTAATGTATTTGAGATTTAATTAATCTACTTTTTGAATCAAAAATATTTTAAGATGAAAAATTCACTAATTGCCGATTTTTTACAAACGCCCCTTAATTGCCGATTTTGTACAAACGCCCCTTAATTGCCGATTTTTTACAAACGCCCCTTAATTGCATTTTTTTACAAACGTCTCAGCACGTTGTCGCCCGGGTAACGGGCTAGCCACTGACTTTTCCATTCCTTCACTTTCGTCAGGCTAAGAGTCTTCAAGTCCACTTGGGAGCGTTTCTTCCCTTGCGGGGCCACGAAACTTTTTTGGCTTTCTGGCCTAAGGCCAACTTGAGGTTTATCCGCGATTGCATGTGCAACCGGTGTAGTCTCGGCCATATAAGCCGGCTTCAACTCTTTCGGGTTTGTCACAAGGGAACATTTCCAACTGTAACTCGGAATTTGCATATTCCAATCCGACCATTTTACAGGGCATGGGCGCAAACCATGAAAAATTTAAATAATAAATGCCCTTATAGCTAGGAACTAAAGTTATTTAATTTTTAAATTTTCTATAAACCGTCGTTCATCCACACCGATCATCCACCCCTTGATGGGTGGAATCAACTGTATATTATTAAATTATGATATTCATTTCAAAGTTTTGCGCCATAAAGACATTGAAGAATCGATTTAGAACGAATTAGGCAACAAAATCATTATTGATTTATAAATTTAGGTTTTTATTTTTTTCGACGAGCTTTTAAGCGCGAGTAGTCTTCGGTGGGATTGAGGTCGTTTAAGCATGTGAGTCCTGAATGTCTGTAAAAATATGAAAAATGTCGAAATATAAGGTTTATGGTTTGGCACATAAACGAACTTCACTCACACCGAAAAGACCCGCGCTTTTAATCGACGCTAGCCTCCAATGGGCGGATGACCCGCGTGGATGAACGACGGTTTATAGAAAATTTAAAAATTAAATAACTTTAGTTCCTTGCTATAAGGGCATTTATTATTTAAATTTTTCATGTTTTGCGCCCATGCCCTGTAAAATAGTCGGAATGGAATACCTATGCAAATTCCGAGTTACAGTTGGGAATGTTCCCTTGTCAGATTCCCGGCTTTATAGGCCGGTTTCGTCCCTTGCGGGACCATCAAACTTTTAAGGCTTTCGGGCCTAAGGCCCACTCACTTACCATCCTCTCCGGGCGCTTGGCCCCTCTCTTCATTCCATTTCCGCCGAGCGCCACCGCGCTGCGGTGCCCATGGCCTTCACAGGCCAGCCCGCTCCCCACGTTCCGCTCCGACCTGGCTTATAGCCTTACAGTGGTGGCAGCGGGGCCTGGCCGGGTTTGGTTCCTTGTGTCTTCATGAGTGCGGTCGGTGATGGTCGGCATGATGAATGGAATTGTCGTCGAGGAATTATGAATGAGATCCAGAATGATCTTCCCCCCTCCTGTCGGGGGTATATAAGCACCTCGTCGGCCCTTCTTGGGGTGGGCGACGCGTACGTGTTGAGTTTCAACACGAAAAGTCGCCTGCGCCGCACCAAACAGTCCATTTGAACTGTTTGAATGTGGAGAGCGTACGCGTCCACTCTCTGCGGGTCAGAGATGTTCGCACACTCTTTCCCACCTTTCTCTTTCTCTCTCCTTATAGGAGAGTTCCATCCTCACCGTCGTGAGTTTCTCTGCTTCTCTGGGCAAGAGATCAGCCAGAAGTTGGCAATGATCTTTTCATTGTCTCTTCTTCCCGTTTTTTGACCATCCATGGTCTCTCGCTCTCCGGAGCGATTTGTTTGTGCACCCATCAGCCAATCAGCATTGACAGGTGGGATGCACGTGCTGAGTCGTTTCAGCCAAAAGTGCCATAATGAAAAGTAGTCCCTAAAAACTTTTTTGTTAGAGGGGTTAGACAAAAAGTATAAATGTCAAAGTTGTTCAAAAAAAGGTTATTTGTTCGGTTTGTCCCACAAAATATTTTTAACAAATAAGCTTCCAAACTTTATGAAACTTGGCATAATACATATATTAAGCATGACAAACTTCAAAACACATTTATTTTTATAAAAAAATCTATGATTTTATCATTTCTTTGATTTTTCATCATACATATTTTTTCTATTTTATTTTCATTTAATTTGATAAATTTAAGGCATTTTTGATATAAGAATTAAATAATTTTAAATTTTCTGATCTGCATGCTAAACTCGCGCTCAGCTGATGCAGAATTTGATGCGTGGTTACAGGGTCTAGGTCTTCTCCACCAGCAACGAATTTGCGATTGTGGAGCTCTGATGGTTAGGAAAGCGCTCAATCCCAATGAGACAAAACGTTATGGAAATTGGCGCTGCAATCAAAGAGAATGCAGAATGGAAAAGGAATTTCTTGCAGGGACATTTTTCGCGGGTTTAGAACTGTTTTTTATTATAGGAAGTTGAGGATTTAGGTTCGCACCTTACTACCAAAAAAAATTTCTCGCTATCCTATTATTGGAGTCAGGAATACGGCAATATCGAACAAATAGAACGCGGAATTTGGATTGGACGGGAAACCCTTGTGGACTGGCGCAATTTTCTAAGGGATATTTGTGCAGAACACCTGACGAGAAACCCAATTCGTATAGGAGGTCCTGGTATCCTTAGTCTATTTGATGTCCAGTAGTTTTCAATCTATAATTAGGAATTATTGTTGAAATCGATGAATCTCTCGCAGTGAAAAGGAAGAACAATAGGGCCCGGTTAGGCGCGAATAAGGTCTGGTTGTTCGGCGTCGTCGAACGTGGAAATGATCAACGATGTTTTGTCGTCGACGTTTTGTCGAATGTCGAAATGCAGCAACCCTCTTGCTTTTGATCGAGGAGCATATTGAACTGGTTCCATAATTCATTCCGATATGTGGCGGGCATATGATGGCATTCCTAATCTACCATACGGCTACCAACATTTCACAGTCAATCACCAGCAAAATTTCGTGAATCCTCGCACGGGTGCGCACACACAGAGTATAGAATCGATGTGGCAGAAGGTGAAGGCGCGTGACAAACGCCAATTCGGCGATTCCCGTTCACTCTTTGAAACTTACCTTCCCGAATATCTCTGGCGCCAGCAGTTCGGCGATTATTTAGTTGTTTTTTCCACCTTTGGTTCCATATCCGGGAGATTTACCCGTGCCAATGAGCATTATACTTATTATTTTGTTTAATTATTGAAATAAACCTTATTTTGCCTGAAAAATAAATTATGATGAAAAATCAAAGTATAATAAAATCATAATTTTTTTATAAAAATAAATGTGTTTTGATGTTTGTCATGCTTAATATATGCATTATGCCAAGTTTCATACAGTTTGGAAGCTTGTTTGTTAAAAATATTTTGTGGGACTAAGCCGAACAAGTACCAAAAAAAGTATAAATAGCAAAGCTGGTTCTAATGGTATAAAAATTATCCCGAAATATATAGAAATAATTTCAAAAAAACAGAAAAAATTTCGACATTTTGGCTGAATACACCTGGGATGCACCGGCGATGTGTTTCTGGGGAAGTGATGGGGTTATGCCTCACCACAAAATTATCCAAATTATTAAATTTTGAATGAACAGTAGATTTTAATTTTTTCGGCTATTTTAACTATAGAATTCAGTTTAACTATAATATAATCTTTTTTAATTTAAAAATAAATATAAGCCTTCTATTTTTATTTATTGAATTTTTCAATTATTAAATTTCGGCTATTTATGCAAAGGGTGAAATAAATATTTTTTATATTCATTTTTAGGTATTTTCATGAAATATTTGGTTTCATATTCATTTTTATTTTTGTTGAATATTGAATAATTTTATGCTGCTTTATCTAATTTTATAAGACATACAGATATCTTTGTAACATCTTTGTCTAAAAAATATAACAATAAATCATAGAGTTCTAAGATACTTATAAAGAATTTTTCATTTTATATCAATTTATTTAAAGGTATCTATTAAATTAATATTGTATATTATTAATTCGATCAATTAATTTTTATAATTTTCATGATGGTTGTTGTGTACAAAAATCTTAAAAATTTGATTTTTTTATTTTTGAATTTATGTGTATAATTTTGATATATTTTTATTACTTTTTTTCTTATAATGAATTTTTTGTTTTAAATTTAGTTTTTTAGATAAAAAAGGATTTAACTTTAGGCAGCAATCTTTTTTGAATGTTTGATGAAAAGTGGATCCGATGAATTGTGGAATGGTGAAATGAATAATTAATGGTGAGAAGCTGAGAAGTGATGCTCAGCAAAAACCGATCGATTGACAGATCAGACAAAACAGAAAGAAAGAATTAAAGAATTGGTACTTTC